>JARJEC010126514.1:0-13627 GCA_030264575.1 Tachinus sp. AB-2021
TATAACCACTCAAGGATCTCCAGTAAGAATATCTGTATCAGAAGTTAAAAAAAAATCAATTAAGGCACTAAAAAATGGAAGAGCGGCGGGACCAGGAAATTTTCCGGGAGAACTTATTAAATATGGGACAGAAAAACTGACCCAGATGCTCACAAATCTATTCCAAAGATGTGTAAATAAGTCAGAAGTACCAAAGGAATGGAAGGTGTCATAATACATAAGAAAGAAAATAAAAATAAATGCGACAACTACAAAGGAATATCCTTAACCAACACCATAAGCAGGATATATGGAAGAATACTCAAAAACAAGATAGAAGATGAGTACAGTGCAATGGAGGCAAAAGAACAAGCCGGATTCGGAGCAGGAATTTATTTACGTTAACTCAAATCGTAGAAAGGAAAATCGCATATAATCAGGAAGTTCATTGGCTATTTGTGGACCTTAAAAAAGCTTATGACAGCATTCCTCTAGTAAAAGTGTAGGAAGCCTTACAACATACCAACATAAATACTGAAATAATAAAAGCAATCAAATTCTTTTATAATGATGCAAGAACACAAATAAAAACAGGAAATATTTTAACGACCGGGTTCACAATAACGGAGGTGCTGTATATCGCCAACACTGTTCAAAGTCTATCTAGAAAGCGCATTAACAAGATGGAAGAGAAAATGCGAAGTAATGCGTATACCTGTAGATGATACATTAATAATCTATACTTTGGCTTTTGCTGGTGATCAGGTGTTAGTTGCACAGGACATTGATGGCATTGGATATATGACACGCAAGCTAATTGAAGTGTATGAGACAGTTGGAGATTAGGAATCGGAAGACGGACAACGCTATAAACCGATGAATATATATATATATATATATATATATATATATATATATGTATATATATTATATATACTATATAAACTGAATTTTTGCAAACTACGAGCATAGTTTATAAATTGTAATTGCCTAAAGTCTTCAAGTGCACAAAGTTTGAAAACTAATTTTTTTACCTCAATTGAGATGCGCACAGGCTTTATTTCTAACCGATTAATTAAGGTGCTCAATGCCTGCATGTCTAAGTGCTTGTGAAAAATAGTATAATTCAAACGTATACGCATACTTTCTTGCGGACTGCAAGCTTAGTTTATAAACGAAGCCGTAAGCAAGTAGTGTATTGACTGCTAATCCAAGGGTCCCGTGTTTTAATTCGGCCAGTCTTTACTTAGAGAGTTGACTTTTTCAGCTTAAGAAAAAGTTGTATTGTGCACATTTTTTTCGAATAAAAAAAGAAGAAAATCTGTAGAGTCATCTATACTATTTAGATGTTGTGTGCAAGTTAAGCAACGCAATAATTCATTTACTGAATGATTTTCATTTTTTAATTGTTTTTAGTTATTTTTATTCCCAATAGTTTACATATTCAAGAAAACTTGTTTTTTTTCTTGTGGATGCCAATAAACTTACCTCTATTATAGTAACAACACTGTAAAAAGTATTTGTGAAAACAACATGTGGCAATACAATAACATCTGTAAGACTGGCTTAACTGATTATTACTTGACAACCAAAATCTTTTTGCGCACAACTTTGGCACATGAAATCAAATAACAAAATTTGCACGTTTCTGCAAAGCCAAACAAAAAAATTAATTTATTAATTAATTAAAAACGTATCGTTTTAAACAAAGGAAGTTATTATGTTATCTACCTAGCTTTGAAAAGAAGCAATTAGAAGACAAACACAATTTTATTGCAAAAAATCTTTTTGTAATGCTGCAAAATATGATTCCGTTGCGTTTTCCAAATCGTCATTCGATAAACAAAGCCGCTTTTTAAAGTGGTATTTAAGTTTTGCAAAGAGATAATACTCACAAGGGATGCGGTAGTTCTGTATAGTCTCATTTATTGGTTATTTCTTAAACAATTTGTTCTTTGTGGTCTCTACAGTTTTTGTCCTGAAGCAAAATTTTTAGCACAATTTTGAGTTTTTTGTCTATAGCCGCATTTAAGTTCTTAATTGTATCTTTGTATACATTCCCCGTTATGGTAGTCATTTTGTTGATATATTCAATTAAGAGAATTCTCTCATTGTCCCAGAAAACTATGACCACAATTTTTTTTTGGAGAGTTGCTTGAATTCTTCTTTATAGGTGAGACTTTTAGGTATGTACAGGTCTTATCTTAAATTACAATTCTGTAGAAGAAATCTTCATCTTGAGATAATGCAGTTACATTTTCTTTAATTACAAATTTGTATTCCGGGCACTTTTTGTTTTAGTCTAGGAATTCATCGTACCGAATTTTGACTCATTCCCAAACCATCATGTAGAATTTTAAAAGCAGTCGTTTCTGATATTCCTATTTCTCTAGCAATAACTGAAACTTTTACTCGTATTTTAATCAACTTTTTTGATGATTTTATCAGCTTGTGCTTGCAGAAGTTTTCCACAGTTTAGGCTATAATGAATGGATTCCTTGCTCTATTTGAACTACTTACATCAATATTTGACTTGAAAATACAAGGAGCTATTTTTTCCATACACTGCATGAATTCTCTCATGGAAATTCTTCCTGCTAGTGTATTTTTGATAAAAATTTCTTGAAACTTCTGTGTTTAAGTTTTGCACACTCATTTTTGAAACTTGAAACTGACATAAAAATGACAGATGGTAAATAATTTAAACCAAACTTGGAGATGACACTATAAAATGTCACAAAAACTTGTTATAAAAGAATGATTGAAATTGCATATTGTTTTCATAGCTTGGTACAAAAAACTCCCTGTGTAGGCTGACTACAGATAGATCCAAATCTTATCTATTTGCAAACTTATCCACAGTTATAAATATGTTCATAGTCACACTATTAGTATTGTATATTAGAAGAACCGACAACATACAGATCCTTCTTCGGTCGGTCTGGTAGTCTACTTACCAGGTGTGATTGTCAAACCTTTTTTTTAATGAACTAATTGCTTCCAATTAACGTTTCCCATCTTAGTTTTGTTTTTTTATTTCTCAGTCATTATCAATGGTCAAGAGTTGCTTTTTTGAAAATACTGAGAAAGTACATTGTAATCACTAAAATGATTTCCTATTTCTTGAAACCATACAAAAATTCTCTTTAATTTAACTTTTCTTTTAGATTTATTTTTGCCAAACGTTAGCTTTTTTATTTTTTGCCTTCTGGCAGCTATGTTTCATTGTTTTAGTTTTACGGAAAAGATTAAAAACATGTCAAACCGTTTGTGCAACTATTATTGTTAAAAAATAATTATTCTCTTAACAATGGTTTAAATAAGGCAAAACTAATCTTTAATAATCATTTTACTAAAAAAGTAGTTTAGTTACAAAATACATCTAATAGCCGTGGTAAGAAGATTAAAATTGAAGTTTAGTTACACCGTTCACGATATCATTCCAGATTATTGTTAGATATAATTCAAAACAAACAAAACAAAATTCAACATTTTAAAATTTCTTCTAATGGAACACCCTGTATTTATAAAAATTAAATATTAATTTTGCGACCTTGGACAAATAGAAAGAATTCATCTTTGGGGTTATTTTTGTTATACCAATGGTAACACTGAACATTTTAAATTTGTTTTATGGCAGTTTACGGTTAGGATTTAGGATTCCGCTTTAGCATACAAGTCGACTCAACAACCAATTTTGATTTTAAAAGTTTAAAATTAAACTTGTTTAAAATGGATAGAATAACTGTAGAAATTGTATTGAAGGACACAAGGTGAGATATAACAATACAACTTTTCCAAACTAAATCATTACATTTCAGTTCAATTTCCCATAAAGAAGTCATTGGAATATGTAAATTATATCTTAACAAGTATAATATACAACCTGGTGCTATTCTATCAAGCTTTACTAAAAACAAAGAAGTAATGGAATCTATTCTTGGTGAAGATGTGGAGCACATTTTAGTCGATGAAAAGGATGATTATGTATGTAGTAAATGTTGATAAAACTATGAATTTGCTATTTAATTTACAATTTAGGATGGGTTTGTTAATTATGCCGCTGATTATATCGATTGGTACGTTTATAAATTGGATAAAAATGGGCCACAAATTGAAAGTTGCGAGGATGAAAGCGGCAGTGAAGTATCCCTAGCAACACATTTAATGCTACCGTCGGCTGAAATTTTTAATTTATGGGAAAATCTCATTTATGAAGATAATATTAAATTGAATGTAAGTAAAATTGGTTTAATAATAGTCTTTATTAAATTATTGACAATTTAGTTATTAAATTACGCTTCTACGATGATGGAATTCACCGACAGACGTATTAATTCCAATATTATCAGTTGTAATAAAGTTATATTATTACATGGTCCACCTGGTACTGGAAAAACTTCACTTTGTAAAGCGCTTGCACAAAAGTTGTATATCAAATTGAAGGATAGATATATGAACGGAATTTTGATCGAGATCAATAGTCACAGTTTATTTTCAAAATGGTTTTCTGAGGTTTGTATATTGAATTGTATGCTGAAAATGTTCACAATTCATAAATTTTTGTTATTTTTAGAGTGGCAAACTGGTTTCTAAAATGTTTGATAAAATTAAGGAAGTTGTTGAATGTCCCGAAACTTTAGTATGCGTTCTTATCGATGAAATTGAATCTTTGGCACATGCCCGAGAACAGTGTTTATCTGGTAATTATAATTTTAGCAATAATGTGATTTTTGAAATATAATAATGTGTTACAATTCTGGTAGTATTTCTACATTCTTGACTTGGCTGGTAATCTTGCCTACCCCATAATGCCTACGTTTACGTTTATGTTGTAGTGAGAATAAGCGATAAGAGCAATGTTAAATGCGTAATGCAGAAAATTAATAAATAAGCCTGCATGTATTGAAGATGTACATTTAGATATTCTCGCTGGTCGAGCAATGATGAGAAATCCGAGTGACTATTTGCGAATAGTTATTGTAAATATATTCATTTTGTTGTCGCTATTACTGCTTATTGTTGCTTCAACATAAATGATAAGAGCCGAGTGAAGAAAAATAAATCAATGAATTGAATATACCCAACGATAACTATTCATGAATATCTATCGTTGTTCGACTGGAGAGAATTGCTAATTGCGCAGAATATATAAATAGGTTTAGGTAATTCAATGCATTAATTTTCTTCGCAACTCTTATCATTCGTCGTTCAAACATACACACAACCTAACTCGTACTGTTAATAATTTAGTAATAATTTATTATGTCAGTAACAGTAGAATTTCTTTATAGGTAATGAGCCTTCAGATGCAATTAAAGTAGTAAATGCAGTATTAACTCAAATCGATCAAATCAAGCGTTACCCGAACGTTTTAATTTTCACTACTTCCAATATGACAGCTGCTATTGACATTGCTTTTGTCGACCGTGCCGATGTCAAACAATACATTGGGCCACCTGGTATTAAAGCAATTTCAGATATTTACCTTACCTGCTTGACGGAATTAATTAAGGTAAATAATTGTATAACAATTGAAGTTGTCGTTTTAGTACTAGTTTTTTAAAATTCATAATGACTTTTTTACATTTCAGGGGAAAATAATCAACCTGGAAGATAATCTTGATATTCCTCTGGACGGAGAAAATTTGAAGAAAATTCACAGAATCAGTGTGGAAAGTGTGGGACTGAGCGGAAGGATGCTACGTAAGATTCCATTTCTCGCACATGCCCTCTTTTTAAGCAAGATTAAAAATGTTAATCTCGAGGATTATTTGGAAGCCATGAGCAAGGCTATTAAATTCGAATTGACGCAGAGGCAACATTTTTTGAATGATAATAAAAAATTAACTAACGGTTCTTAATTTTTATTTAATTTGTTTTATTGTATAATTTCTGTGTAAAAATGATTATTATGTGTTCTTTAATAATACTGTAAATTTATTTTTGTGTGTCTAATTATTAATTTTACCATGCCTGTACTAAATATATCCTTGCTGTTACTAGCAACATAAAATGGGGGTTCCTATTTAAATTTTTAAAGTTTTCTCTCCTACCGCCTACTGGAGGTGGGCGGAAGGTTGAGTGTAGTATCATTAGAGAGCGTTTTATAAACGCATTTTTTCTTTTTTTGTAATCTGATATGTATTTCTCAAGATATTTGACCGTTCCGATAATTTTAACTAACTGTATATTGTAGTTTCGTTGAGAGGTGAAAATCTCATCGCCCAAAAACATCCGAACCGACGTTCGTACCCATATTATGTCTATCATTCTGTCATCATTTGTATTAAGTATGCGATGAAAGAAAGAACACGCAAATCTTAGTTTGAAAGACAATGGGTCATATACACCTCTCACCGTGTTGACCACAGGGAAGGTTTTGTTAAAGAAATTAATGAAATTATTTTCTTATTTTGAACAGCCTGTATAAAATATCTAACTACAAGGTGACCAATAGAAGGCAGCACATATAGAGTAATTCAGGAAAAAGAATATCCGAGCTACCTGGTCGGTCTTTATAACAATAGACAATGACATCGCAAACAAACTCGTTAAAGCAAAAACGCTGAGACGGGTACTCAAATTGTTTCATAGAAATCCGACTATAAGTGCTGTTCATACAAATGCAAGACACTAGACTGCGATGGGCCGGATAGAACTAAACTGTTATATAAATGAAACGAAAGAAGGACATGAGACAAAAGATTGCCCTAATGAGGAAGCCTACCCAATTTGCAACAAAAGTGGGGACAAAGCGAAAACAAGTAAATGCGCAATCTTCCTCAAAGCAATGAGAGCGGATAAAAACACAATAAACGAAGCGCCCGCTGGGACAAGCAAGAAACCTGCTCAATAAATAATAACGCAATGCACTTCAGAATCTTCCAAACAAAAATTAGTAGGCGCCTGGTAGCAATGAACCTGATGAGCAAAACCATACTGGATAAGAAGAGCGACGATGCAATAATAGTGGTACTCAATAAGAAAATGGTGGGTTAGGTAAGGTTAACAGACCTGATTCTAGATGTGGCAATTAAGATGAGCAGCAAAAATGTCAAGGTGTAGCTGGAAATGAATACAATTAGATACAGATTCAGAAGGCGGTAACAATCATTGGAGGTTTTAATACGAGAAATTGCAAAATCCATGAGTTGAAATACTTCTCGAAAAGTATCGGGTAAACCACCAAACAACGATGTACAAGAAACGTCAAAAGAGCAGGTGATTCTAACGCCAAAAGCTACAGATGAGGACCTGGTTTATTAAATAGCAGGAGTATCTTGGTGTTGGAGTAGATCGACAAAAATATAAGTTGTGAATACATGAGAAAAACCAATCTTCAGACGGGGAAACAGAAAGTCCGTTGTAGACTTCACAATATGCAGCACAAATCTGGCATCACATATCAATGGCTGAAAAGTACTAAAAAACAAAAACCTTAACGACCATAGCGATAAAGTTTCTACCATGAGCCTACCCTTACCAAATACTTAAACGCCAACCAAGGGCACTGTCAAAATAGGATGTGCACTGTCAAAAAAGGATGGCGGATAAAGCATGACTAATGGAACAATTTTACCAGAAAGTAAGCAAGAACCTCTGACAGCCAAAGACTGGGACAAACTGATCATAGAAACATGCCAGAAAATTTTCCCGCCGAGATCAAGTGTGAAAAAAAGACTATCTACTGTTGAAGCAAAGACATTGCCGACGCAAAAAAGAGTACACGACAGGTCTCAATGCGCGCGTGCAAAAAACTGAAGCTCGACTTACAGCAAATAAGTAGAAACTTAAGGAACTCTACAATTTCCAGCAAAACCTCCTCTCTAAAAGGAAGATCGAAAAAGCAAACATAGACGCGTGGAACAAAAAATGCTACAATCTTGTTTATATTGTACGATAAAACCTACAAAATTATATGCGAAAAAACAAAAACTCTGCCGAGTAAGCATGAATGACAAAGCTATACTAAAACCGTGCTTTTCCCCAGCGTTAGGATCGTGAAATGGGATATATCCAATGTGGACCAAAAAAACATTGAATAGTTCACTTAAAAAGCAATTTTTAAATCAGGTAAAAGGTTAAAAGTAAGAAAACCACAGACCCCGACAATATCTCACGTAAGACTAATAAACGCTTAAGCACCAATCAGAAACATACGACATACGATACGAATAACATTAAATATAAGGCATTTTCCTGGAAGCATTCCAATCTAATTCTGATTGACAAAACCCAGAAAAAATATAAAAAAGCCGACAAAATACAAGCTGCTCTGTGTGTTAAACGTGAGTGGCAAATTTCTAAAAGGACTGATTGGCGCCAGACTAAACAAAGAAATTTTGTGTAAAGATATGGATTGGCAGAAATGCAATTCGGCTCCAAAAAAATTAAATTGGCAATAGTGGTCCTAAGAACTGTTTAAGAAATCGGACATATGATAGTAACGGTAGAGCTAGGCCTAGTAAAATGTACGTTGTCAATATGAAGTCTTAAAAATACACAAAAATACGTCATTATGACATCCAAAATGAGATATCATTTGTTCGACAAAAAATAACGTCTATTAGACAACATCTATTGGTTTTATTGGTCATATTCACAATAATGGCGAAACATTACGTAAATATGACGTCACTTTACTGTCTGGGATAGACCGCTTAACGTTAAAGAAATGTCTTAATAAACCACATTTTAAAAAGGGGAAATAGCCGTAGATGTAAAACATTATATGCATTTCCACTAGAAGCTGTGCATTATTGTTCTACATATGTCACTGTTACTCATATTTGTTATTGTCATTAATATTTTTCCCGCACAATCTTCGCGCCTTGCAATCGCGTTGACACTATGGTGAACATAGCAACAGGTGTTCTGCCACGCCATTAGATGTATAACATCAAAAATTTTATGACTGCTTACAAAATATTGTCAAGATGTCAAAAAATGTATAGAAAATGGGGCAAAACGTGGTAAAATAATCAAAAACATCAAACAATATATTTGGCGCCAGAGGTGTAGCAAGCCCCGAAAATAATTGATTTCCTTACGCAAGTGAGAGCTCCTTGCTCTTACAAAACCTTCAAATTTTATACATTTCATTTTGTTGAAAATAATGGACATGTTTATATATGTTTCACAGGGTTGTACAAAATAATAAATATATTTAATATAAGATTGTTCAAACTAATGTCCGCTAATCTGGTTGTTCTGTAATTGTTCCTGTAATCCGGATATTAACAAAATGTATATTTTACATATGTAAATTGTACCATCGTTCACCTAATCCGGATCACATAATGTGTATCTTAAATAACACGCTAGATGTCTCCCGATTAAAAGAGAAAACTTTTCAAAATTTAAATAGTGGTTTTAGTAATAAAATTTAAAAAAAAAAAATAAGAAAAAATATTTAATTGAATATTAACAGCATTAAAGTCAACTTAAAAATGTTGTTTTATTCATAAAATTTAAATCTAATTAATCCACTTTCTATTAATTCATCAGCCGCATAGTTGCTTTTGTAATAATAATATATAAAACGATAAGCTAAAAGAATCAATTTAAAATTCCTTGATTAATTTTAAGTGGCCATTATGATTTTCAAGTACGAACATTTCTGAATTAATGCGAATACATTTAATTTAAACATATTTTGTGTAATTAATTATTATCAGGATTTAAGCATTTTAGATTTTTAGATCGCAAATTGGTTTAACAAGATATGCTTTTTGATTAAATAGCTATTAACTGATCGGTTAAATAAATATTAAAACAACTTACCTCCAATTACTAATTAAAATAATAAATGCGTACCCTATTATTTTGACGAAGTAAGAAAAAACATTTGCTTCAAAATAAGTAAAACATTAAACAGTAATATATTTAGCCATCAGATTTCTGGCTCCAACATAATTCTCACTATCTTTATAAATTAAACATAAATTAAAAGCGGCTTCTCTTTTCAAATCTAAAATATGTGGATATTCGTCAATCAACGGATGCGTAAAATTCAGCACAAGATTGTAATAATAACTGGCAATATGTAAAATCCCATATTGGTGATACAATCTACCCATATTGTAAGAAACCTCGTGATAAGCAGCTTTACTTCTAGATCTAGCGTAATTTAAAAACAATCCATAGGAACATTGCGTTAATTTTAATTTAATTTCACGATGCTTTTGAGACGACACTTGTAAGAATACAACTCCCAATAAGAGATAAATAAAAGGAGTAGGCTGCATTTTAAGAAACGGCATTAGATAAATTGTTGCTATTTTATAAGATCCAGAAGCTAACGCATTGTTGGCTTCGAGAATTTTTAAAAATTCAAATCCGCTTCTTTTACTGTGACGTATTAAAAAACGAGATTGACGAAATTCCTCTTGCGTTTGCATTGTTAAACCAAATAAATTCCATAATCTGTGATTAAAATGATTGTTTTTACGTAAAATCATGTCTCGTATTATTGCATATGCGTGGTAACTATCTTTAGTGCAAATGCAAGAATACATTGCAATTAAAATTATTTCGTTAGTGTAATTTTTGAATCGTGATGATGATAAGCCGCAAAATGCAAACTTTTTCAACTCGATATAATGTTCATTTTTATAGCAAAATGTTAATATTTTACGGTATAGTTCATATTCTTCTTCAGAGCTTGGTTCTCTGATGCTTACAATGTTTTGCTCAATCGGAGGTTCGCCTCGGAATTCACGCATCTTATTAATACGGTGTACTTTTTCCCGCACTGATTCTTGAAAGGTAACCGATCGCAATTCAGATTCATGCTGGAAGATAATGCAATGACGTTTTAATAATAATTCGACGCAACTAAAATATTCTTTGATCATTTTTAATCGTTTCAATAATTCTATTCTTTTTATCAACAGACCGACGTCAATCTCCAATGAGTCTTCATCTTGATTCAAAATTTCAAGGGCATCTTGCACACGATTAGCTTTAATTAGCAGCTCCGATAATGGATTACGCACTTCGATATGTTGCGGTGCTAATTTTACAACGTTGTAATAGCTTTCGATTGCTTCATCACATAACTCGCATTTTTCCAAACAAGCAGCATGTTGCAACCAAACGGCAGCCATGCTAAAATTTTTACTTTTAACCAACGGAACTAATAACTTCAATGCATCGAAATATCGTTGTGTCGACATTAATGCTTCGGCGACGTCTAAAAATAAATCTCCAATCCGCTCCACGTTTCCTTCATCTGATAATAACGGTTCAAGTAATTTATCGATCAAATGAAATGCTTCCAATTTAATCAAACAAACAGTCAATTTAATACGTAAATCGATTTGTATTGTTTCCGGTATAATGCAACTTTCTATATCAATTTTGGTGCTTTCGCCCACGATTATTTGAAATTCAATTCCGCAATATTCATAAAAAATATCTAAACATTGCGTATAATTCTTATTCAAAATTAGCAATTCCAGATACATATTCACCATTTCCGGAGTAATTTCCTGCTGACATTTCGCAAACGGAACATTAAACACTTCGATTGCTTTACCGTATTCTTTTTCTTTATGATAAATTTCTGCAATTTCTTTTGCCAATTTCATTATTAAAACGTGATGCCTTTTACTATAGCAATGGAGCAAACGAACCTTACATTTTGTAACTGATTTTGTATCGTCTGAAAATAATAAAATTTATTAATCACGTTACATATTAATCAATTAAATACACACTTAACAACTCTAAAAGTTGAATACGTTTAATGTGCAAATCGTAATTCTTCTTTTGTGCCATAATTGCTCTCGTATAACATGTCACGGCCGGTCGTAAATTTCCTTTATCAATATGCAACTGTGCTAATCTAATCCATTGATCCACGTTTCTCGGAAATAAATGCGCAGCGATTGTTAAATACTGCATACTCTTATCGGGATCGGTTACTTCATACAATTGAGATAAAGTAACGTAAGGTTCATGCGCATGTGGTTCTTGTCTGATAACTTCATAACACATTTTCTCAGCAGTTTCATATTCGCCGCGTGCATATCGTAAATTTGCTTCACCCATTAAACCTTTTAAATGTATCGGAATTTTTGAAGTGGGTTTACGTATTCTTCTTTCTTTCGGTTTTTTCGGTTTTGCTGGTTTAAATGCATCATTTTCCAGTTCCTCTTCATAATTATCTGGTAAATTTTTCTTGATAGTGAGCTTCGTTTCATCTTCGGAATATGATGAATATTCAGAGCTCGAATCATTTTGAAGACCACTGGGACCGGCTTCCATCATATTTAGTAGATCATATTTATCTTGAAGACTTTTATTCATCTTGAAATAGCTTGCTTTAGACACGATATTTAAATAAAGTTGAGTTATGAGTTTCTTCTTATTTGGGGTTATGTTTGAGTAATTGGAAATTACAGGTGTTTCCAAAATCTAAAACAATTTCATTAGGCTATTATCAAGTAGAACAACTAATTACATACTTGCAGAGTACATTCGCAATATTTATAATATGATTAATTAGTTTGAATTACGATATTACAATAAAATACCTTTTTTAAATTTCGGCGGAAAAACCTACATGAACTTTGTACAAAACAGTAGATGAAGCAAGGTTTGTCAATACCTTACCTCACCCAACCTCACTTCACGTTTCGTTAATATACCTAGTGTCCAGTTTCAACTTCAAAAATTTACAAGATGTTTTTCAATTTTGAAAATTCCCGTTTACTTTATCAACTTACAGGTTAATAATATCGTTAAAAAGATAATGTTATTCTGCATCGAATGATACTAACTAAGATTTTTTAAGATACAATTTTCATTTTGTTTGGTAAAAATAACATTCCTCATAAAATAACACAGTTCGGTTATATGCTAATATCGAAAAGTAACATGATGCAAAATGTAATTGTTTGTCGTTAATTTTGATAAAAATTTTAATGCGTAATAAATAATACTAAATAATACCATTCAATGTTAGATTTTCATTTTAATATTGTAATTTAAAAATTAACAATGCTTAAAAAAGTATTTCTTTTTTCAAATTAAAAAGCATATTGAAATTAATCAATTTGATAATTTATAATTGAGTTATTTACAAACGAAATTTATTTATATCTACATACAATTTAGTTAATTCAACCGAATTCGAAATTTATTGTCAATATTTTTAAACTAACCACATCACAAATATTTTAATAAAATCTAAACTTGTTAACGGCTTTTATTGTACAAACTTGACTGATTATCACACAATATGATGACATACGACCAATAACTATTTTACCAATTCTATCTAAATTAATTGAAAAAAATGCGGTCAAACAGCTGAGGAGACACATTGCATTGTACGATATCTTGCCCAACCTTCAAATATGGATTTAGTACAAATTATAGTTGCAAAACCGCTTTGTTTCATATATTTGAAGACATTTTGTCATCAATGCAAACACTGATAATCTCAAGTTAAATGCTAGCAAATGTTCCGTTATATTAGATAATTCAAAAAAATACAGAAAGATTACTAACATACAAATAAATGGCGAAATATTAAAAATGATTGATGAAGTAAAAAATCTAGTGATGACAATCGACATTGATCTATTGCCTGTATTACACTATGTAATAAACTTACGACTGGATAGCTAAATATGAC
>JARJEC010126573.1:0-10489 GCA_030264575.1 Tachinus sp. AB-2021
GCTATTTTAGCCGGAACTGATCCTGTAGCCTTAGATGCAGCCTCAGTTGATTTAGTAAATCAGGCCCCTGGTTTGCCCGGCAGTGCTTTACCTCCAGAGGCATTAAGGCCGGGCAGCGATAAACTTTCTGCCTTGCACCCTAACAGCCCTTGGCGGTATCAGTTAGAATATGCAGAAAAGATCGGCCTCGGCCGTAGGTCTTATAAACTAGAATTTTTGCCAGAGGCTTAATTCTCGGGCTATAGTTTTGCGGAAAGAGGCTTTAGGTTTCTAAACAGAATAAGGTGATAAACATTTCCATGGTGAGACGCTGCGAATTTAAGGCATTAAAGCTACGTAACGCTCCTTCGAGGCATGGATCATTCATCTTCTCGCCATTATTTAAAAGGAAATAAAATTGTCTAGTGCTTTTGAAATAGAAATAATAGGCGGGGGCCTGGCCGGCTGTGAGGCGGCTTGGCGGGCTGCTGAAAAAGGAGCTACAGTCAGGCTATGGGAAATGAAACCGCAACGTTTTTCGCCTGCCCATAAGCTTGAAAGTTTAGGCGAATTGGTGTGCTCTAATTCACTTAGGGCCATTAATCCTGAAAATGCCGTAGGCCTTTTAAAAGAAGAGATGCGGCATTTAAATTCCATAGTTATGGCCTCGGCGGATAAAAGTTCAATTGCTGCTGGTGGCGCTTTGGCTGTGGACAGAGAACTGTTTAGCCTAGAGCTTAGTCGGTTTATTGAATCCCACCCCAATATTAAAGTTGAAAGAGCGGAAGTTGTAAAATGGCCTGACGGCGATGCGCCTGTGGTGGTGGCCGCAGGCCCTTTAGCTTCCGACGCTTTAGTTAAATTACTTGAAGAGCTTCTTTTAAGGCCCGGGCTCAACTTTTATGACGCTTTAGCTCCAATATTGGCTTATGATTCATTGGATTTAGATAAAATATATTTGGGTAACCGCTATGAAGAAGAAGGAGAGGGCGATTATTTAAATTGTCCATTTACTCGTGAAGAGTTTGAAAATTTCCAAGCCGCACTTATTTCCGCTGATGAAGCGGCCCCTAGGGCGTTTGAAAAACAAAAATTTTTTGAAGCTTGTTTGCCTATAGAAGTCATGGCTCGGAGGGGCGCTAGGACTCTGACTTTTGGCCCCATGAAGCCAGTTGGTTTAAATGACCCTAAAACCGGGCGTAGGCCTTATGCTGTGGTGCAGCTGAGGCGGGAAAATATTTCAGGAAGTGCTTGGAATATGGTAGGCTTTCAAACAAGGCTTTCCCGCCCGGCTCAGGACAAAGTATTCAAAATGATCCCTGGCCTTCAAAATGTTGAATTTTTACGGTATGGCGCTATTCATCGTAACACTTATTTGGATGCGCCAAAGATATTAGATGACTACCAACGTGTATGCGGTTTGGAAAGGTTTTTTATTGCTGGGCAAATAGCCGGTGTCGAAGGTTATGTGGAATCAGCCGCTCATGGCCTCTGGGTAGGTGAAAATGTCTTTCGGGCAGCCCGAGGCTTAGAGCTTCTCAGTCTGCCTGCGACTACTGCTTTAGGGGCTCTTTTGGGACATTTAAAAGCTTGGGAGGGGAAAAAAGATTTTTCTCCCTCTAATGTTAATTTTGGCCTTTTTGATCCCCCCCCTTCAGATGTTTCCAAAAATGAAAGATCAAGCTGGCGTTTATCTAAGGCCCGAAACGAGTTCGGAAATATTTTAAAAATAATAGATCGAGGCTAATAATGTTTAAAAAATTATTCCTATACGCCTTTCTGCTTTTATTAGCCGTCTCTGGCCCTGCTTGGGCGGCTGATTATATCTTTCAACTCCCCGCTGGAGTGACTATTGGTGAAATTAATGGCGCTGGAAGTGAGCAATTAAGCCAAGCTTTAAAAAAAAGAACACGCAAGGGCTTTAAAAGTATGGTGTTAAGCGGGAAAGTGAGTTTAAAGCAAGAAAGCCGCCGTGAAACCGAAGAAGTGCCTTTAGCTAAAGATGTGGGAAAGCCCTATGATGATTACCTGCCTGATCCGTTTACTGGGCGGGTATGGCGGCAGGAAGTTCAAGCTAGCCAAGAAGAGTTGGAAAGCTTTAAACTAGACCGCTATCTCGGCTTGATGAGTTTTGATTGGACCTTAAGTTCAATCGAAAGTGGCAAGATTTTGGATGAGGGGCAACTTTTGTTAGATATAAACAGAACTAGCGGTGGATATTTAGCTCAGGAAAAAATGCTGCCTAAAAGTTCGGCTGGGGGGGGAGGCAAGTCATTTGAAAAACGTCTTGCCGATGACATGGTCAGGTTGTTAGCCCTAAATTTAGGGCGGGCGGCCAGTGCTTCTGAGCTTGAAACAGCCAGTGATAAATGGAGCCGCCAAGCCAAAAATTTGGCAGCTTCAGGCGATTGGGAAGGAGCAAAAAAACAGTGGGAAGAACTTCTAAAGATGAACCCTGACTATGGCCCTGCTCTTTATAATATGGGCGTTTATTGGGAAATAAACCGCAAGCCGGAAGAAGCTTTGCGTTACTACAGGGCTGCTTTTGTAAGTGATGCCAGCGTTTTTCACCGCCAAGCCTTAAGCCGCTTAACCGAAACACTAAGAAGAGCCGAACGGCTTCCAACAAGTCGGCCGTAAAGCAATTGAGTTTATAGCTTAATTTTAATAATCAAAGCTTTTATTTAGTATATCACCTTTTGGCGAAAAGGCGATATATTTACTTCTTGGCCGAAATGAGTGCAAATTTATGACATTGGGCTATACATGTCCTTTAGGCTTGGCCTATTGCCGGGGTTTTTAAGAAAGATATCAGAGTTGCTTTTAGAAAAAATCTATTTTCAGTAATTTTAGTCACTTTCGGTAAAATTGAAGTCTTTGAGATTTTAAACAATTCCCACTAACATATGTTTATTGAAAAGTTAAAAATTAAAATAATCATATTGATATTATTTTGAAAATGTATAGAATAATAGATGCATAGTGCTTGTTAAGCATAGAATTGCTAAAATTTTTAGGCAGGCAATAGCTTGCCTTATTCATCGTTATATTACTGTTTTTTGTAGAATTACTATATCTGGGGGATTTATTTATGCCAATGTACCACTGGAAGGGCATAGGAGCTAACGGGCGCCGCCGTAAAGGTAAGCAAGATGCTTCAGATGAAAGGCAAGTTGAAAATTTTTTAAAGCGTTTACGGATAACAGATTATGAAATAAAAGAAACTAAAGAAGTTTCTATCCCCGGATTTGCGCCTAAAATAAAGCCAAAAGATGTTTTGATTTTTACAAGGCAATTTTCTACCTTAATTGATGCTGGCTTACCTCTTGTGCAGAGCTTGAAAGTATTATCTGATCAGTCTGAAAACGCAACTTTTAAAAAAGCTTTGCGGGAAATAAACAATTCTGTTCAGTCCGGTAGCACATTATCCGATTCCATGCGAAAATTTCCTAAAGGATTTGATGATCTTTATTGTAACCTGATTGCCGCTGGTGAAGCTGCTGGTATTTTAGATAACATTTTACATCGTTTGTCTGAATATATTGAAAAGGCGGAAAAGCTAAAAAGAAAAGTAAAAAGTGCCATGGCATATCCCGCTGTGGTTTTATTGGTTGCCGTTGGCGTTATTGTAATTCTTCTGGTTTTTGTTATTCCAGTTTTTAAGGAGGTTTTTGCGGGCTTCGGCTCAGAATTACCTGCCTTGACTGAATATGTGGTAGCTGCTTCCGAATTGGTCAGAGATCACTTTATCGCAGTTTTACTAGGTTTAGTCGCTTTTGGTTTTGCTTTTTTTAAAGGTATTAAAACTCAAGGTGGCAAGAGAGCTTTTGATACTGTACTTTTAAAAGCGCCTGTTTTTGGTGATTTAGTTAAAAAAATTGCGGTGGCTAAATTCAGCCGCACACTTGCTACAATGCTTCAAGCTGGGGTTCCAATTATTGCCAGCCTTGATATTGTGGCCAGCACAGCCGGCAATAAAGTGGTTGAGGATGCTATAATAGACTCGCGAATCGCTATTGCTGAAGGGCGCTCTTTAAGTGACCCTCTCTTGGAATCAAATGTTTTTCCACTTATGGTTACACAAATGATATCTATAGGTGAAGAAGCTGGTGCTTTAGATACTATGTTGCTTAAAGTTGCGGATTTTTATGATGATGAAGTTGACGCAGCCGTAGACACAATGACTACCTTAATTGAGCCCATGCTCATTGTCTTTCTGGGTGTAACTGTTGGTACAGTTGTTATTGCCATGTATATGCCTATTTTTGGTATGGGTGACGCCGTTAAATAAACAATTTTATTCTTGCCCGCTGGGGTAGCGTGCCGCCGAAACAAAGCTTAATCAGCAATGTTTCGGCGGAAATGAGTAAACCGCCTCAACGCCTCATCGTCTTGCAGGCTTAAAAGGCTTGCAGGGGACTTTTTGGGCTTGAAGATGCTTTCTGAAACAGATAAAAATCCAAAAACGCCGCAACAGCGCTGGCTAATGGTATTGCGTCTGGTTATCAGCACTTTTCTTCTTATTGCTCTATCTTTAACAAAAGCTCATGGTTTTACAGAAAACTTAGTTGTAAGGTGGTATGAGCCGGGGCTTGTGGCCTTGGGAAGTTATTATTTTTTAGCTATTTTTTACTACTACTTTCCGGGCCAAGGTAAAATTGCCGCTTTCCATCAGGTGTCTCAAGTCGCAGCCGACCTTGCTTTGGCTATCTGCATTACTGTCATCACTGGTGGGGGCGACAGCCCTTTTTCTTTTCTTTTCATTATTGCTATTATTAATGGGTCATTTTTAGGTGGGATACGAACAGCGCTTGTTGTAGCCACATTTTCGGCCGCTCTTTGGGGTGGGCTTATCACCTTGCAAGATACAGGGCGCTTAGACGATTTTATACCTTCATTGAATTTACCTCTCGCCGTTGATAAAACTTATTCTTTTGATCTAGCCAGCCGCCTAGTTCGTATATTAATAAATACTGGAGCTTGTTATTTAATTGCGTTTCTTAGTGGTTACCTTTCTGGGCAGCTGTTTATCTCTCGCCGAGCTTTAGTTAGAAGCCAGGCACACATCGACCGTTTAGCCGATCTCAATGAAAGTATTATTCAAAGTATTGATTCAGGTTTGATTACCATGGATCAAAGTGGGCTTGTTCTCTCTGTCAATCGTTCTGGTCTTGATATACTAGGGCGGCATTTAATTGATGTCTTAGGGCGTCCTTGGCAGCTCTTTCTTCCTCAATTGGAGCATATTTTACCTCTTTCTCCGCACAGCAAGGCCCCGTTTTATAATGCCGGAGGCCTTAGGTTTGAATATTGGCGGGAAAGTGATGGCCGTGAGCTTACTATTGAATTAAATGTTTTAGCATTGGTTGACAGCGGGGGCGATGTCTGGGGACGGCTTTTTGTTTTAAAAGATTTAACCTCCCTTAGCCTTATGGAGGAAGCGGTGAAAAAGGCCGAGCATTTAGCAGCTTTGGGTGAATTAGCTTCAGGTTTGGCTCATGAACTGAGAACCCCGTTGGCTTCCATGACCGGGGCTTGGCATATGCTTTCAGAACAAAACTTAGCACCTGAAGACCAGAACTGTCTGATATCCATAATAGGCCGGGAGATGGAGCGCTTAGCCAAGCTTACTAATGATTTCCTTTCTTTTGCCCGCCCCGCCCGGGCTAATCCCGTTACTTTTGACTTAGTATCGTTGGTGCTTGACCAATTGAAGATTTTTTCTCATTCTCTTAGAAGTGGAGTGACGGTAAAAAGCAAACTTGAGCCAAGCCCGCCCATTATTTTTGACCGGGATCAATTATCTCAAATTATTTGGAATTTATTGGCAAATGCGCTTGAAGCAGGTGAAAAGCAAAGGGAGTTGGAAATATCGGTTGAAACTGGATTAGACCCAGCTTGGCCAGAACATGTTGCTTTAAGAATAAACGATAACGGTCCTGGAATTTCACAAGAAAGCATATCAAAGCTGTTCGAGCCTTTTTTTACGACAAAAGCTAGTGGAAACGGCCTTGGCTTACCCACAGTTAGCCGTATTTTGCATGAAGGCAATGGGCATATTACCGTTAGTTCTTCCCACCGAGGTTTAACAACTTTTACTATTTTAGTGCCCAAAGCCGGAGCACTTATCCCAGGTGATGTTCATTTTTAAATTATTTCAATATAGCTTACAAAGCCCCGAAGGGGCCTTGTGTGGCCTTAATATCTTAGTTTTTCTTGCAACTAGGCTGGGAAGTGAATTCATCACCCCCGAGCCACTGTAAATTGAGCGTTGATTAAAAGCATAAAGCTTTATCAGCCAAAAATTAATTTAAGCTTATGCGGCGCTGATATAAATATTTAAAATAATGAAGTAGTATCTCTTGGTGAAAATAATGGAAAAAGAGTTTTTAAAAAAACAAGCCGGTAAAGTTCAAGACTTAATAAAAGTTGAAGGCACTCATGTTAAGATGCCCATGACAATTATTAGTGGCGAGCAGGAAGGCCCGACAATCTTTGTTACCGCAGGCATACACGGTAGTGAATATGTAGGTAGTATGGCCATGATTGAACTCGCTGGAGCTTTAGAAGCAAAAGATATAAAAGGCCGTTTGATTGCGCTTCACCCAGTTAACAGCCAAGCCCTATGGGCTAGAATTTCTTCTATTTTACCTGAAGACGGTGGCGATTTGAACTTGGCTTTTCCAGGAAAAGCAGATGGCGGTATCGCAGAAAAAACTGCCTGGAGGATAAGTGAGTTTCAAGATTTAGCTGATTTTTATCTTGATTTACATAGTGGAGATTTATTTGAAGATCTACACCCTTGTGTTTTTTACCCAAAGTCAGATCAATCTGAAATTGTAAAATCCAGCCGTAATGCAGCAGAGCTTATAGATGTTGAATATATAATCGCTTCTGATAATCCCCATAGTGCATTGCTTTCTGGGGCAAATAGGGGGATAGCCGGATTGATGCTAGCTAGGGGCGGTGGCGGAGATTGCTCGCAGAAAGACCTTGAGCTGTATAAAAAAGATATTATTAATCTTTTTAAGCATTTGGGTCTTATTGAGGGGGAGCCTAGGGTGAATTCTAAGCCACTTGAAGAGCTTAGCCTTATATATCTTAAATGTGGTTTAAATGCTCTGTGGCGCCCTGAAGTTGAAGCAGGTGAGGAAATAAAAGCTGGGCAGAGCTTGGGACGCCTAATTGATTTTTTTGGGAAAACCGTTGAAATGTTTAAGGCAGAAAGAGACGGCCGCGTGATTTGTAAGTTAAGAAGCTTAGCCGCCAACGCGGGAGACACATTGTTGGCCTATTAGGGCGTTGTTAAGGCTACGTTTTCGGCTGTAAAGCCGATTCCACGCTACGGCGCTGTTAGATAAAATTTGAATTAGATATGGTGTGAGGCTTTACACCTAGGAGTTTCAAGTTTACTGTTAAATAAACCTTATCCCAATAATTAGTAGTAAGGCTGCCCAAGAAACTTATATCTGTCACAGCCCTTATCCCTAGAGCCAATAATTTTTCTATAATCTTAATGTAGTGTCCATTAACTTCTCGCAATTCATACCCAGTATAAAATATCTTTTGACCTTTGGCTGGTCAGCAATAAGTTTTTGCTGGTACTGTAGGGATTAAATTAAAATGGTGGTTCGCAAATGAAATTTTTATCGTTATTTGCTTTGTTAATTTTAATTGGGGGGTGTGGAATATTTTCAGCTCCTGGGCCGTCATCAAAATCTTATGGAGTGCGTGATTCTTGGTTGGGAGGTTCAATAAATGATTTTAAATCATTAATGGGTTCGCCAGCTTCTCAAGATCAACTTAGTGATGGTTCCCAGAATTTTAGCTGGCGTAAAGAAACAACTGTCACCGGGCCTCCACGTCACGACTTTGGGCCTGGCGGGCGCATTAAATTAAGGCCGGGTGCTGTTAATTATTATTATTGCAATACCTTTGCTGTGGCTGATTCCGAGGGCAGGATAAGCAGTCTAGAATTTCAAGGGCACTGCCCCGTCTTTTTGCTTCCGCCCGCCCGAAGATAATTTAAATATTATTTTGAGGTGTAAAATAAAACTTCTAAGCGCAGTTATGCAAGCTGTTTGTCCTGTTTTTTGCAAGCCCTCAAGGGGCCTTGCCTAGCCTTAATGCCATAGAGTTGCGAGCGCATCTCAGGCGGGAAGTAAATTTATCGCCTCATCACCGTTTTATTATTAACATAAGCTTAAGCGCCGTAGAAAGATAGCGGCTTAAGCTTATGTTTTATTTTAAAGTGCAATTTTTATAAACTTATTTGCTCTTTAAAAAATGAGGCATGACGAGCGGCTACTTGCGGTAAAGTAAAATTATGCTTTTGAGGGCCTCCATCCGTTTCAACGCAAAAAGACGCAACTGTAGCTCCCAGCCGGCATGCAGTGATCAAATGTTCAGGGCGTTCTTTGCATAGAGCTTTCAAAAGCCCGGCTCTAAAGGCATCGCCGGAGCCTGTTGGGTTGGCAACTTTTTTAACCGGCAGCGCATTGATATGTTGTGAGCCGCGTCCTGGGACAATTAGTTCACTACCGTTGGCCCCTTTGGTGACGATTATAGATTCTGTGTGACAAAATATTTCTTCTAAATTTAGGCCGCTAAATTCTTTAAATATTTCAAATTCATATTCATTGCAAATAAGCATAGTTGAGCCATCCAGCATCGAGATTAAATCTTCTCCCTTGAAAAAATGGGCTTGCTGGCCTGGGTCAAAAATGTACCTAATCCCTAATTTGCGGTATAATTTACATAATTCTATCATCTCCGCTGGCCCACCGGGAGAGACAATAGCCAAATGTTGCTTATAGGGCTCCTTCAAAGTGGCGGGATCATAAGTTGAAGGTAAAAGCATGGCTCCAGGGTGAAAAAAAGTGAGTTGGTTCTTTTTTTCATCGGTATTAATTACACAGCTTGCTGTCATGGTATTTTTATGAACTGTAAGCCCGTCTAAGGGTAATCCTAAATTTTTTAACCTTTCAAGGTATTCCAAGCCATCGGGATCATCACCTAAAGAGGCAGTTAAAATTGGTTTTTCCTCAAGAAGACTTAGGTTGTAAACGATATTTCCTGCGGTGCCACCAAAAGATACAGAAGCGTTATCCACAATAAAACTTAGATTAATAATATCTAAGTTAGCAGCAATAAAGCTTGAAGAAAAAAGGCCTGGATAGTTAAATAATTTATCAATGGCCAACGAACCGGAACAAATGATGCTCATGTTTTCCTTTCCTTGCCCCAAAGGGCATTACAAAGCCAAGAGGCTAACGATTTAAGTGTCGACTTAGTTTTTTAAAAGGGGGGGCGATAAATCTCTTCCCTGTTTTCAAATGTCTATGCGGTTTTTGTTTTTTCCGCTAGGGCGTTTAAGTTTAGTGGCGGAAAGGCCGCTTGTAATATTCATTAAATCTTTTTTAAGCTCAGATGTCAGGGGTGGTAAAAAAACTAAATTTTCAGATTTTACCTTATTGCCGCATTCCCGTAAAATTGTATGAATAACTTCTAAATATCTGTCGGCAAGAGATAGGGGCGGGCCAACTTCAATAAAATAATGACGCATCTCTCCCCAGCCAGTTCGAATAATTATATCAACAGTTTCCATTTGAGGGAAGAGTTTGGGATCTAATTCGAAATTAAGAGCCAGCAAAATTTTGTCTTGCCCACCAGTGGACCACAAGTTATTTAAGTCACAATGTTTCATTTTAAAATTTTGAAATGACAAGCCTAATAAATCTAAAAAATATTTAAAGATCGCATAGTTGGGAGTTTGGCCCGGGGCAGGGTCAATGCCCCAAAGTGGAAGCTTTTCGCCATGCTTTGGATAAGGCAACGAGGGGGTGATAAGTTCACTTACCGGCTGAGGCGCTAGTGAATCTAAGATACTTCGGCGGAGCAATTCCCCGTCAGGGTTTAGCAGGTCGGCCGGGAAACGACTTGTTTTTATACTTTCTTCAGCTTCATTTTCGTCAGGTTTATAAATTTTATTATGCACTAGCCAAGCCGCTGCTTTAGCAGCTCTGGAGCAACTGTAAATAATATTGTGCTCATTGGGCTCGCCATTTAAGCCTAAAGCGTGTATTTTCCATTCTTTTGTTTTATCATAATGCTTTATTTGCAAGTAGTTGGATAAATGATTATAGTGTATTTGTGATGGTAAAGTTTCTACAGTGCACTCAAGCCCGCCTGTGCGGCTGAGAAGACGGGCTGCTAAGGGAGCTATTAATTCATCGTCTTGAGGATTGATTTGCCCTGGGAATTTCTTAATTAGATATTGAGCTATCCTGATATAAACGCTTATTAGCATATTCAAAAGCACGTTGCCGAAATTAAGTTGTTCACTTTCCGGCCAATTACTATAATTTGCCAAATGAATAATACGGTCTTGTTTCCAGCCCCATTTTTGAGCCCACCTTTTCAAAAATATTTTTTTGGGAGACCCAGGCGGAGTACAAAAAACATCTGAAGAATTTTCTTCTGCTCCGCCGGTAATTTTTAAAGTTGCGGC
>JARJEC010126576.1:0-11712 GCA_030264575.1 Tachinus sp. AB-2021
CACAGTACAGCACAAGCACAAGCACGGCTCTAGTGTGCCGTGTATTTGTTAGCCGGAGCTGTAAGCTGTCGTTCGTTTGTTTGGGTTTCGAAGCAGCGGCCAGAGGAGAACGAAACTGGTCGTTTGTAATAAGCCGGGGCCGCAGCGAGGGAACATTGTAACCGAGCCCAGAACAGGTACGGACACGGACCGTAATTCCGTTGATTGCCCCTGTGTTTGTGTGCCTCTCACTCTGCGGATACCGAGTCAAAAGCAAAAAGCGCCCCGGTTCGGTTCGTAAACGCCTGGCCTGGCCTGGCCTGCCCGCCTGCCTGCTGCCGAACGCGATAACAGGAAACGAGAGCGCCGCGTTGCCGGCTGCTCGCTGGCGCGGCATCGAATTATTTCGGGTGTTTGTATAATGATCGGGTCGCATTTTCGCGGGTCAAAACGAATCGGCGAGATTGCGAGTCGGTTCGGATTGCGATTCCGGCAAATTTAACGGCTGAAATGTATTTTTTGTTGCAGCAATCGCACAGCGACCGGCAACGTCGCATGGTAATGTCAGACGCGGTTGGATCGAGTCGCTTCTGAGGGGAATAAAGAGAGCGTTGTGTGTGTGCGAGTGGAGGAGGAGGGTACCGGTGTTGGGGCCACCGGCGCGCAGTGCTGCCGCCTCGCTTTGAAGCGGCGCTCCGCCGCACTAACCCGCTACAGCACGCCAGCGAAACAGTTGCCAGTTAGTGATTCGCCATGGCCTCCGCAAAAGACACGGCTACGTTCTTCTCGCACGGCACCAGCACACAGTTCGAGCAAGTGTTGAAGCTATACCCGCAGGCGCTTCGCCTGAAGGCCGAGAGGAAGACCAAGAAACCCGACGAGCTCGTCAAATTGGACACTTGGTGAGTAGTAGACGACGAATCGAGATAAAAAATAAAACGAGTGCACTCACACACACACTCCGCAGTCCGCACACTGAACGTGTTGTGTCATTGAACTCCCATTTATAAATGTGCGAGTGCCACTGGTCGACCGCCGAATGCATGCACCACCCTCGCGGAGATATCTTGGCAGGACGGTCATTAAAATCACGACCGTCACGTGATATCATCGATGACATGCGACCGATTTTCATTTGTTTTTGCGCTCATCAATGGCTGCTGCGCCTTCGCTCGCACACCATCCATCCATACATAGTGACGCCGCAGCTGCCTAAACAACATACGCCGATATTTCGGCGTCCCGTCGCCCGAAATACGCTCTTTTCTTTTCTTCATCTTTTCATCATCGACATCGTACTCGATAGTCGAGGAAATAAATCGCGGTCTTTACGCACGTAGCGTGGAGTGCTGCGGCTACAAAATGGTGCCCGCTTCGATTCGAACAAAGCTGGCCACGAAATAATCGGAAATAATCCCCGCGGCTTCGTCAATCGAACGATAACTCGCCATTATTTGATAATAAACGATCCGTCCGCCATTCCCGTGTTTATTATCATTTTTAACTTTGCAATTAAATAAAATATTCACGTTATTCGACGACGTTTTGTTTTTTTTTTTGTAATCGTCAAAGAAACATTTTTTCAAATTTTAACGGTAGCATTGTTCGAACGCAAGGTGGCTTTCAAAACAAAAAGTAACTAAAATAAATTTAATAAACTTAAGTTTTTTTTAATTCGTTTCACAACGAATGTGTTTTTTGAAAAATCCGGGTGTTTTCATTTAAAATACCGTATTGCAATTAACTGTGTCGTCGTTTATTTTCAACGACCCGGCCAGACATTTTTTGAAAATCTGCAACAAAATGTGTTTTTCGATAAATGTAAATCGGTTTCGATATTTTGATTTTCCGATTTTTCAAAAAATAAATGATTTATTTTTATTTATTTATTTTATGTCTCGGTAATTGTATTGATTAAATGAATTCAAAATTTTATAGTAATTTAAGGTAAAAAAAATGGCGTTTTCAAATTTGACCCGGGTGTAAGATTCACTGAAATGTTGCAAAATGTCAACGAAACGATAAAATTAGCTGCAAAATGCATTGCTTGTGAAAAGAAACTCTAAAATGCAAAAAAAATTACATTATTAAATTTGACCCGGGTCCATATTTCGAAAGATACGCAGTTTGGAAATTTCTCATAAAGTTATTTTGGTTTTTTGAAATATTTCAACTAGAAATGATATTATTTAATTTTTTTAATGGGAATTTATTATTTTTTAAATTAAGTAAACTAATGAAGTCAGAGTGAATATTGCAGAAATCACCAAGGTGCCCTGATGGTCTCTTATGAAGAGTGAAACAATTGTATGTATTTGATTGTTGCCACTTTGGATAATTGTTTATAAGCATTTCACTTAATTAATTAAACTATTTAGCAATGGATACTTTGCTGTCAGCCATACCCGGGCGCTTTTACTCAAACTTTATTTTATTGCTAATCTGAAGTTAAAAATTATTATTTCTATCTCAGGTATCAGACCGAGTTACCGAAAAGGATCAAGAGTAGGGGCAAGGATGCCCATATGGTGCACGAGGAGCTGGTGCAATGCATGAAGTGGAAGCAGACGCGGGGCAAGTACTATCCGCAGCTGTCGTACTTGGTCAAGGTCAACACGCCCCGCGCCGTCATGCAAGAAACCAAAAAGGCCTTCCGCAAACTACCCAACCTGGAACAGGCCATCACTGCCCTATCTAACCTCAAAGGAGTCGGTACCACTATGGCTTCAGGTAATTTCGATTAAAATCGTTTGATCGGAGCGGACATGCTTATTTTGAAATTCTTCCAGCTCTATTGGCTGCCGCCTGTCCCGAGAGAGCCCCGTTCATGGCCGACGAGTGCCTGATGGCGATCCCGGAAATCGAAGGCATTGACTACACTACCAAGGAATACCTCAAATTCGTTACTCACGTTCAGCAGGCCGTCGAGCGGCTTAACAAAACCAAACAGGCCGACGCCACGATGTTGTGGTCGCCGCACAAGGTCGAGCTTGCTGTCTGGACGCACTTCATAATTTCTGAACTGAAACCGGTACTGCTCTCTAGTGAGTATCAGAATTGAAAAAGAAATTCATAAATTGAAGTTACGTAGCGATTGCTTAAAAAATGCTAAATTTTCAGACATACTTGCGGAAAACGGCAACTCCATATCGTCGTTAGTGCCCCAGAACGGCGACTCGTTGGACGCGACCACCTCGGACGAGAGCAATCAGGGTCCGATCAACGGCAAGTCGACGACCGTCTTGGACGAGGACACGACGACCTCGTTCACCGAGGACAGCATGGACAAGCCGTCGACGCCCATCATAGCCAACGAAGAGACCAACGACAGCATTGTCTCGGACTCGACAAACGATTCGGCGACGGTCGAGTTCAACAAGCGACCCCTCGACGACGACTCCAATTCCTCCGAGCAGCCGACTAGCAAGAAACTGAAAGACGACATAGGCGATAAGTGACGATCTATTCTATTCCGTAATTAATTATTTTTTTATTTTCACGAAACAAAACAAAACAAACAAAAAAAAAAGAAGGAAATAATAATCGACAAATTTTAATTTTCTTAATTTTACGACAAACAAAAAAAAATTGAAAAACAAAAAAATTGTAATAACATAAAATATTTAACGATAAGATGATTAATTATTTCGAAGGAAAAAAATCAATTTAAGGAAATCAAAATTGGATTATTTTTCGCGTGTGCACAACATTATTATTATTATTATTATTATTTTAATTGATTTAATTTGTTTACTTAATTAAATTAAAAAAATTCAGCGCCCCCCCCCAAACCTACCCACGAATTACATTTGTAACAAATATGTTACCAATTTATTTTATTTTTTTTTACATAATTAATAATAATATTATCGGATTAGGCAAGGGACAGAGACACCGATTGTACATTCCAGTGTTGTTTTCTTTTTGTTGCCGAATAATTAATTTTTTCCGTTAGGCAAATTTAATAAGTAATTATGTGTGTGTAAGAGAGAAATAGAGAGAAAGTGAGAGAGTGAATGGAAGAAATAATGGAAAATGGAAAAAATCACACTGTAAATAACTTTTTTATTTTGTATTTTTCTACTGGCGCTGCTGTTGGCTTATTTTTTCAAAGCTGTAGTAGGACGCGTATATTTATTTTTTAATTTTAATCGAAGAAAACGTCGTAATGTCATCAGCTGCTGCTGCTGCGTTCGGGTTGCATTTTTTTTCCTTTCAATAAACCACGATAAAATGCGTTTTGTTTTATTTTTCGTTATCGTATCTCCGACAAGTGATTTCCATCGTTCGATCTGTGACTACGGTTGCTGACATTACAACGGGCAGGGAAAATTGGTAAAAACAAAAGCTTCCTTATGTTGATTGATTGATCGGTTTTTACACATTTTCTATAGGTGAAAAGAAATTTTCTTTTGTTCATTTATACATATTATTATA
Organism: Tachinus sp. AB-2021; assembly: GCA_030264575.1. Classification (NCBI taxonomy): domain Eukaryota; kingdom Metazoa; phylum Arthropoda; class Insecta; order Coleoptera; family Staphylinidae; genus Tachinus; species Tachinus sp. AB-2021. Next base: position 4,417 of record JARJEC010126576.1, read on the forward strand.
TTATTGAAAAAAAAATGACATGAATGATAATGAAAATATATAAATTATATATAATATAGTAAGGAAAAAATATTGAAACAAATAACTGAATGCCTTTATGAAATAATACTTGTAGAATGTATACACTTTTACAACAACAACAACAATTACAAAAGAAACAAACAACAAAAATAAGGAACTAGTTAGGTTTTTATTTGAAACAATGATAGCAAAGTGTTACTTTTATCCATCGGATTAGTGCGATGTGAATCCGCTCCATGTAAATGTCACGATTCACCCATATTATCCGATGCTTATATTGTACTGTAAATCAGTTCTGTAGATGAGTTTTGAGGTTTTGTAGGATATTTTCATAAATATAAATCTTTCACCACACTTTTCTAACTTTATTAGTCTACTAAATCTTAATTCTTCAACCTAAATGTTACAGGTAAGTACTACATATTTTTATTTGAAAATTTCAGGAGGCACACGTGAAAAAAAATTAAATCTTCAAATTTGTCAACAAAATGGTAAGCCAGGTGAAGTGCATACTCTAGAAATATTAGTGGTGGTGACAATATAGAGCACAAAAATTGATTCCATGTTTCACATCTACTAGCCCTCCCAAGACCAAGACCGGACCCTTCTTTCAATACAATTATCAAAATATTTATAGATTTTTTTGTGAGTGAGATAAAGCACTTCGTTATATATAAATGAATTTCAAATAGCCTGAAAATATTTCTTTAGCCAGGTGTACATTTGGTTGCCTAATAAAACAAGTGAATTGCCAATTAACAATTGATATCGGGCGGAATGGTGCTGGCGCTACTTCTCAGCGAAGTCACTTTCATCAGATTCAAAATTCTATTGAATCTGCCTGGCTGTTGCGGTTCGGCCTTTAAATTATTGGTGACATCGCAGCCGCAATTGTTGTATTCCTCGATATTTAGCAAATCGGTTTTGTAATCCTCTTGGATTATGTTCAGTGCTGAAATGATTCAATGAATATTTCGTATTCAATTGCGAATTTAAATTACCCCGTTGCAAATCGATGGCATCCATTTCTTGATTCTGGATTAGTTGGATCCGTTGCCTGAACTTCTCCACCAACCTTTTTCTCCTGTAATTCGCCTCGATTTCCTGCTTCGTTCGCGGTATCCTTATTTTAACGCAGCAACATATCAGAACCACTGCAATTGTATTCATCTTGAAATTAACGTCATTTTTTATACATTCTTCTCTACCAACCGAATACCACGAATCCGGCGAAACAAAACAGCATCACGTGCCATACGCGAAATCCCGTGGACCCGTCCATCGCGGATCTTTCAATCCACGGTTCGGAATTTTCATTGGGATTCGGATAAAATGTTGCCATTTCGTTGCCACTTCCAAATCAAACTGATTATCATTACAGTGCGGCCGGCCGATGGCTGCCGCACCCCCAGACGAGCGCACCCTCGTAATTCGTGACGCGTTTATATTTAACCTGATTAAATGAGTCCCATTGCTAGACGTCAATAAATTCGCAATGAATTTCAAAAATGTTTCGATTTCGAGAGCCCACCAGCCAAAACAATGATCGACATTTTTTTTATTTAGAAAATAAAAGACAATCTTTTGCGTACCTTTAATTGTTGCGGGAACTGTTCCGTAGCATTCTATCAGCAGTTTTCAAAACAACCATGTTCACATTATAATCTGCAATATTTTCCACCGGCAAAACTTTAGAATCCGCGAAGAAGTACCAGTCTTAATTAGAATTTCAATCGAATTTAAAATCTTTTCAAATTCACGTTGATGCAACTACCAAACCAAACACATTGCAGACCGTTTGGTTAAAACACAGTTAAATGTAAATAAAAATTGTCTTGGTAACGCCAACAAATTTTTCATCGCCAACCAACCAACAACCAAAAAAACTGGTGCGGGTGCAAGTTATACTTTGTGCGCAACATTGGCGTATGGAAAGATGCATAGATTTAGGAGATGTCTGGGAAATATTATTTATGATGGTGCAAGGATTTTATTATTTTCATGCATGGACAATAATATACGTTTGATCATTACAAAAGTATTTAATTTTTTCAACACCAAAACACAATCAATATTGATCCTCGCTGTGTAATATGTGAATGTTGCAGAATGTCTTGGAAAAATCGTACATTCCAAAGAATATATAGCCGCCTATTGTGATCCACAAGACTCTGGGCACGAATCCGGCGAATAATCTAAAAATCAACAAATCCAAACGGTAGTGAATAGTTCCGTTCTCCGTTGTCCCACCGGCCGCCACCTCTACCAACTAGCAACAAAACTATCACCCACCCATCAGGCATCAATATCATGACACACATACTTATAAATACCATATGATATCATTGATTTTTCCTTTATGCGCTTTACTTCATTTTCATTTGCTTCTTACGAGTCCATCACGCAATTCACGCAACGCAATTCCGAAGTAAATAGAAATTGATGATACAGGCATTCAATATCTGTTTCCAAAACGCAATCAAAGCTCGCATTCCTTTACCGCCGTTCAGCAGGATGAAAAATTACGAGGATTTTTCGGCCGAGTACCGCGAGACGTTGTCGGAAATCGCTGACAATTTCCGCCAAAATTTAATCCGGGTAAGAAGAAAACAAACAAACATAACCTCACTTATTATTTAACTTGCAGCACATCACTTCCGATGTCGAACGCATCAGCAGACGCGATTTCAAGCCGAGGCATTTCGAACCCGTAGGTTTCAACAACAACGGCAATTTAATGTAATTGTATTTTTTAGGTTGTAAAAACAAATTAATCGATCTCGCTAAATTTCAGCCTGTTGAAAAACTTGCGCTTGATCACCAGCCCGCGGTTTGTTTTGGACGATTTTCAAGTGGATTTCAGAAACCTCTGCCTCCCCGTGAAATTCAGCCTCAACGACTTGCATTTAGAATCCGATTACGAGATCAATGAAACAAACGCTGTGCAAGCCAGCGACGTGATTAAGTTAGCATCGATAATACTGATTAAATTATTATTGTTATTTTACAAATTATTTTCAGATTTATCCTTAGCGAAATTCGGTTGGACGGCGCCGTCGGGATATTCGTCGAGGGCGACTCGTTCATGCCGAAAAATTACAATGTCCGCTACGATTTCGGCAAGATCGGCTTGGATCTAATCAGTCGAGAAAAATTCGAGGCGTTCGGCTCCATCGACGCCGATTTAGGTCCGCATTTATAATCGATTTTGACGATGATGGCGTTTAATCGTTTTCAAATTTCAGAAACGTTCCTCTTTTCGCTTTTCAAAACCGAGCTGATCACGTACTTAAACGACGCCTTGCATCGCCTGATCGGGGGCAACGTCGTCGAATATTCCGTCACGGAATTGCTCATCGACGAGCCGGAACATATTAAGTGAGTCTGTAAATAACCTCAATGTTTTTTTTAATCGATTAATTTTTCAGGGGTTACGAATCCAACCGCAATAAATCCGGGAGCGTCAAAATCGACGGTTGGCTGAAGGAATTCACGTCGGCCTACGAGAGGCACGCAAACGATCCGTTGGCGTTCGATCTGAAAACACCGATGGGCACGTGCAAGGTGAGCAGCGGCAGCGGCCGCCTGCACGATTTCGACACGTTGCAGCGAAAATCGAAAGTGAGTGTTTACGAGGACGACGAGAGGACCGTCTACTACGCCAACGTTAACCTGGAAAATTTTACCGTAATATCGATCGATCGTTAGTAATAGTATTTCGTACACATTCGCAATATATTTCAGTACGTGTACGAGGATTTCAAAGCTGGGCTAAACGATCACGTTTTCAAGGGCAGCTTGAAAATTTCCCCGCGTCACAACAAGATGCTGTTTAAGGTAGACTGTCCGAAAGACGGCTCGGACAAGAAAATTACGGCTGATCTGCGCGAATTAATGTGAGCGGATTTTTAAATTTTTCCAATAAATTGTTTTAATGAAATATTTATTTAGCGATTTGGACATAAGCGAGGATTTGGAGGAGCACGATTCGCATATTTTCGCAAACCTGGACGATTACCTGATGCCCTACCTGACGGGCCAGGTGAGGCGCTGCACCGATTCCATTCTGCGCAAAATCGAGCAGAAAATTAATTAGTGAAATTTTAAAAATTATTTATAAGTGACCTTAATTAATTAATTGAATAGGAGTATTATTGTTTGTAATTAAAAATATATTCGATGTTGAAATAAAACGTTGGCTTTCTTACCCTCTCATTCCCTTTTCTCCGTAAACGTTTTTCAGCACGTTTGTGAATTTCAGAGAATTTTTATCCGCCGACCGTTTCTCAGCCAACATGATTCTCGTTTTGACCACGTCCAAGGGTGTTGTGAGGGCCGCCGCTATGCCGCCTAAACGAATCGAAACAATCGTGAAATGTCCAATTTATTAACAAATAGAATACCTGCGATGGCTCCGCAATTGGCGACTTCGAACGAATCCAGTGTCGCATTATTTTTAAGCTTTATCCTGTAAACGGTTTTAAAATATTCCAAAATCGGGAATTGAATAAAGGAGAATGGAACCTCCCGAATGACTGTCGATCCAAACCCCCGATACAGGCCTTTAAGTATTCCCTCGGATTGGTAAGCACGTAATGCGATGGACCAGGATGAGTTTGCACACGATGATGTTTGCCTGCGCTGCTTGACGACTTCCATCGGTACCCTGACTAGACAAGCCACCTTAAATGGAACCGATTAAATTGTATCGAAAATAAATCACAACTTACAATTTCACCCAAGGATGCGCCCATCATGTGAACGAGCGGCAGTGCCGAATTGGAAACGTGCGGACTCGTAAAATGTTTGAACGTTTCGTACGTGCAAAAGAATAAGGCGGCTGCAATTTTTTCATTTAACAAAAATTACGGTATTCGACAACAACGTTTACCTTGCGGAGCACTCGCCAGAGCTTGCGGACCGATGCCCCTGTAGATTCCGCTGAAACCGCCAGCATTTTTAAAACCTTGCGGAGCTTGCAGCCTGGTTTTGATTGTATCTAATGGAAATAGAGAAACATCAACGGCTATACCGGCCATTCCGCCGCCCTTAAATAAAAACAATTTTGAAAATATGCAAATTGGGTTGCCTATGCTAAATTAATTTTGCCACAATCAACTTACAAAAAGCGAAGATAAATACAGGTTTCTTTGATTCATTCCAATCAACAAAAATGCCGCAACAATGTGAAAACTGCGGCAGAAATGCTATTTCTGTTATTGCATAATAACATCCACGCTTTGAGCTGCGATGTCATCAGCTGGCCTTTAAATTCTATCAATCCTAACCTAGAAAAAATGTAAATTCAATTTAAAAATAAACAACGCAAAAATGAGCCGAAACGTGCTGAAAAGCAGCCTGGACAATGCTAAATTTAGCATAATTTTTCAAGTGAGTTTTTCCATCGATCGATGCGAAAGAAAATAATCGATTTTTTCACCCGACAGATCCTGTTCCGATGCGTGACTTTTGTATTAAATGCCTTCATCATACGCCATGTGGGGCAAGACGTTTTGGGCATAATGAACGTACGCTTGCTACTGTTGGAATCTACCTTGATTTTTTTATCGCGCGAGCCGTTGCTCAAGGCCTGCCTCACCGACACCAAATCACACAATTGGGCACAAGTCATCAACCAGATATGGCTGTCGTAGGTTACAATCGCCCAATTTAATTTCCAAATTAATCTTAATTTTTAGGGTGCCCATTTCGGCCCTGCTCGGAATCGCGCTGACGTACGTTTGGATCAACCTGCTGAGCGCCACCGAAGAGAAGTATTTGGTGCAATACCAGTTTGGCTGCTACGCCGTTTTACTGTCGTGCATCGTCGATCAAATAACGCACTGCGTTATGTTGGTTGCGCAGAGCTTTTGCTTTGTGCGGCTTAAGGTATCGTACGAAGCATCTAGCAAAATTATATTTAATTTAAAAATTGCAGGTGGTTCTGGATACGATCTATATAGCCGTGCGCACCATGACCTTTGTCGCATTAGTGCTGAGATATCCGAGCCAAGCCATAAACGCGTTTTCCGTGGCGCAACTGCTTTCCTCGCTTGTGCTATGCCTGCTATATTTCACCTTTTTCTGGTGGTACATAAACAAACGCAACGCTATGTCGCCGATCGCAGCAAAGACCGAATACAACGGCCTGTTCAACGACATGCAAGATTTTAAATTCAATTCGATCGGGGATTTCCTACCCGGGTTTATGCCCAACGAGGTAATAATCGTCAGGGCTTTGAACCGAAAACTGATCAAACTGGAAGAAAAGAACTATTTTGTCGGAAAATCGAAATAAAAGTAACGGTTTACTTCGGTTCCGCCTTATTTTTTGTGATATGAAAAAAGAAGAATTACTCGGAATCGAACCGGTATTATTATTTTTACTTGAACCGTAACGAAAAATATAACGGTTCAAAGCCCTGATAATCCCTTCTTAATGTCGCATGATTTAAAAATTTCCGATTGCAGCAAACGCATTTAAACAAGGAACTTGGCATTTTGACGGTGAGTTTTGCCAAGCAGTGCATCGTCAAGCAGGTCTTGACGGAAGGCGAGCGATACGTGATGACCGTATCGCCGGTATTAACGTTCAGCGAGCAATCGATGTACGACATCGTTAATAATTTGGGAAGCCTCGCCGCCAGGTAACGATTCTGTTTGTTTATTAACACGTTGACTGCCTCTCCAAAAAATCTTGGGCTGTTCCACTATTTTAAGCTTTAAAATCAGATCTACCGTGAGTGTATATAACTCACGTGGGAGTCAACGTGTTAAACGGAATTAATTCGATCGGTTTTAGGTTCGTCTTCCGCCCGATCGAAGAAAGCGCATATTTTTACTTTACGCAAATGCTGAAACGCGATGTAGCCCTATTGAAACAGGAAAAGGTAAGTGATTGAAACAATATGAACCGGCTGATCGATAGTCGCGTTTTTTTGCAGAAGTGTGTCGAGGAATCGGCGACGGTGCTGAGCCAGTTGCTGCGCGTAGTCACTTCCATCGGGCTGGTCGTGCTCGTGTTCGGGCACACCTACAGCCACACTTTGTTGTACCTGTACGGGGGAAACGTGCTGACGGAAAATTATCTGCCGACGATTCTGCTCAAGTGCCACTGTTTCGCCGTCCTCTTGCTGGCCATCAACGGCGTCACCGAATGCTATGTTTTCGCGACTATGGACAACAAACAGCTCGACAGGTATTATTATCGGGGCTTCGAACCAGAATTGATGACCGAAAAAATTATATTTTCTCTGGAACGAAAACAGCAACCGA
>JARJEC010126602.1:0-11763 GCA_030264575.1 Tachinus sp. AB-2021
GTGCAAACCATCGCAATTCTGCGACACGACGTATTTCAATATGTTTCTTTTGTACAGTTCGGATAGTGCCATGTGAGTATACGTCGGTTCTGCTAAACTCAAATCATGGTTACTGAAACATAAAAACAATTATTGAAAAAATAAACACAATTACTCTAAGAAATTTTAATTATTTGACAGATCAGACAACTGTCAACATTACAGAACCAATATACTGTCAAAATAACTATTTTGAAATGCAAAAAAATGTCAAAATAACTATTTGACATGCAAAAAACTGTCAAAATAACTATTTTTACATGCAAAAAACTGTAAAACTGTCAAACTAACTTTTGACATGCAAAAAACTGTCAAAAATTCTTTACTATATTATTTAAGTGAAACTAGATTGTCTCATGCTGTGAAGATTCAAATTGTAAGTCAAAGGTATAATCATGTTTCTGTCACTGTTGAAATGAATTATTAAGTTGTTTAGGAAATTTAATCTCACCCGATATCTTTCCCCTGTTGTAGTCGTGTCCATATGCCATTAGTACCTCTGTAATCAGGTATCCTAGCAGCTGTGCTGATGCCCGCACCAGTGTAAACAACAAGATGCTGCGATTGTGCGATGGCCTGAGCCAGAATTGTGCATTTCTGTTGTAGCTCCTCTAGCGGCTCCTCAAATTCCTCCAATCGTCGTTTCGCTTCGTCTCGCTTTTTCCACCGTGACTTCACTTCCTTCACGATATCTTTGTTCGTGCCCAGCAGGCCCTCATCTTCTTCAGTCCTATCCGTTTCATCTTTTTGTAATATCAAAGATACCTGACAATAAAAAAATAATTAAATTGTTTCAAATCTGAAATAACATTAGACTTTTATAGATAATTTTTTCCGATTCTATAATTTAATAATATTAATATATTAATGAAATTATTTGTTTTCAATTATTGGCGGCTTGTGTTGTCAGTCATTTTGATTTCTTCCAGCAAGGGGTAAAAAAATGTGAGGTTAGATTGAATCGACCAACTTAACCTAACCTACTAAAAAAAGCAATTATGGTCTAATTATTATTATAATTATAAAATCTAAATATTTATTTGTTTATAAATATTATTTTGACAATGTGTCACCTTTTTGATGGTGGCATTGCGTTCGTCTTTGGCACAGCTTTGCTTGGACTGTGTTGATTGCTTCCGCAGCAACCTTCGACCACCAAAATCATCGTCGGCATCATTATCTGGCACATTGTCGCCACCGCAATTATCAACATCCATCCTCAGTTCCACCACATCATCTTGCACATTCAACTGCAATCCCAATAAAATTATTCAATAAATAAATAATAACAAACAAGTGCAATGACCTTGCTGAAGATATTTACATTTGAAAATCAATCAAGTCCAAAAAAATTTAATCATATGCATTATTCTCCCCAAAAGGTTGATCTCTATCAGCGGGCCCCACGACGGCGAGGCGGCATCGTCCGATTCTTAAGACCGGATTGTTTCGTCCGATTATTAATTATCGTCAGCATTTACTACCGACGGCCCTTCACTTCCTTCTCAATATCAATCCAAATAATAAATATTTGGGATCTTCTTCAGCGAAAGGAAGGTAACAATAAAACCTGGTTGCAGGCCGAATTGCTGCCAACGACACGAAACTAATATCAATTCCTTGATACTTGATTGCATCATTTGCTTTGCTAATTAGCGAGAGTAATTACTGGCAAGAAATGCTTCCGGGTATATGCAACGCTCCACATTGTTTAATTATATTAAATAGGTAATAATTTTATGTAGTTGCTAAATATTGTCGCTAACTTCATTTCATTTCAAATGAACTACAAAGTAGTTTTAAAACGACTTTTAAACATTGGCGTAACTAAAGCTGGATTTAATTATATAAATGGCAGAACGCAGTTTAAGCGTTTATATCTCAATGCCGCTTTTAATTTCTGATATTAACATAGATCTTTTTTTTTTGTTTCAGAAAACATAAAAAGAAAATAGTATTTATGTGAATAAAAGTTAAATCTAATGTAACGCGTTTGAAATTTGATTTTTATTCTAATTGTAGTTATTTTAGTGGTGCTAATATTTGCAAGTTTATATTTTATATGTATTGCATATTCTGTCATTTGGTTGTAATGTTGGCATTGCATATAATGTTTGATAATACCATGATAGCCAACATTCCCACAACACAAAAACGGCTTTATTTGTTTGTCAACATATTTATAATTGCAATAAATTGCCTTTTATTACCTATATTAATTATTAAGAATAAGTCAAAATTGAAAGCATAATGGATGTGCTTCAGAAGTGTAAGTTGTTTGCAATTTAAAAAAATATTTTATCAAAAAAACACGAGTAAACATTTTAACCTAACTTTTTAGCCCCGTTGCCGAAAATCGGGCTTCAAAATGAAAACGGCGTCGAACCCAGCGCGCCCATTACCAAGAAAGGTATTCTGACGTCTTTTAAATCGGGCAAAACTATGAGCATTCCAGAAAATGATATAGTGAGTATAAAATGCCTGCTTAAAATAAAAATAATTATACGATGTTTTGCAGTTGGGACGATGCAGATTTGTTTCGGAATTTGAGAAGCTCAATAGAATTGGCGAAGGAACATACGGAATTGTTTGTAAGTTGTTTTGCAAATAATCCGACTGTATTTGTATTAATAGCAATAGTATTAAAATTTACGGTTAAATCATTTTAACTGTTTAATAAATGTGCTCGTTTGTCCATTTCCGCACATTAAATACGCTGTTAAAAGTTTGATTTAATATTTATTGTTAAAATAAACGGTATGAATTTTTGAATTACTAATACCAATTTACAAACATTACAGATCGTGCGAAAGACACAATTTCTGATAAAATAGTCGCATTAAAAAAAGTCCGCATGGATCTGGAACGTGACGGTGTTACCATTAGCAGCCTTCGCGAAATACAAATCTTATTGAATTGCCGACACGAGAACATCGTTCAATTGAAGGAAGTCGTTGTCGGTAAAAGTCTCGAGAGGTAATGCAATTCAAATCAATATTATTTTTGTTTAATTGAAAAGTAATTACAGCATTTTTTTGGCGATGGAATATTGCGAACAGGATCTTGCATCGTTGTTGGATAATATGCCAACACCGTTCACAGAATCGCAGGTTAAATGTATCATGTTGCAAGTGTTACGAGGGCTGAGATATCTGCACCATAATTTTATCGTCCATCGTGATTTAAAAGTGTCAAATTTGCTGATGACCGACAAGGGTTGTGTTAAAATAGGTAATGATTAAATATTATGTTGACGAGCAAATTTTTAATTCAATTCGTTTTAGCCGATTTTGGTTTGGCTCGTTGGTTCGGTGTCCCGTTACGGCCGATGACTCCGCATGTCGTCACATTGTGGTACCGAGCTCCCGAATTGTTATTACAAGCACCGACGCAAACTACAAGCGTTGATATGTGGGCTGCTGGATGTATTTTGGGTGAATTGTTGGGACACAAACCATTGCTACCGGGCCGTACCGAAATACAACAACTGGAATTAATCGTCGATTTGTTGGGAACCCCATCGGATGCCATATGGCCCGGTTTTAGTAATTTACCAGCTTTACAAAATTATACGTTGAAACAGCAGCCGTATAATAATTTAAAGCAAAAGTTTCCGTGGTTATCCGCAGCCGGTTTGAGGCTGCTTAATTTCTTGTTTATGTACGATCCTAGGAAGCGAGCAACGGCCGAGGAATGTCTGCAGAGTAGTTACTTCAAGGAGGCACCGCAACGTAATTATTTATTAATCAGCTTCGATTATGATTTGATTGAAATTTGTTTGTAGCATGCGACCCTAAAATGATGCCGTCATTTCCTCAGCATAGAAATATTAAAGGAAGCAGCAAATCCGATAAGCAGGAAAATGTTAATACGGGAGCCGGCGATCAGACTAATAATCTGCCAGCTATATCAGATTTGGTAAAATTTATGTGCTACAGGCGACGCTTAATATTTTAATTATTTCTTTGTTTCAGCTTGGATCACTTGTTAAGAAGCGACGAGTTGAATAATTCCATTATTGTACGATTTTAGTGTATGTCATTTGTGAGTTAGATTTAATTAATATTAAACATTTTCAATTTGTATTTGCCGTTTTTTATTATTCAGAAAACCCTGCTAATTTCAAAATACAAGGTTGAAAAAGTGGATACAATTAATATTTTTTTACCGACAATTGTAATTATTAGTCAATTTGTAAAGTTGCAACTGTTACTGTCATATTTAAAGATGTCAAAAACATTCAAAGCCAATTTGATGCTTAATATAATTTATTTTTGTATTAAAGCATAATAGATATATAAATAAATATAGTAAAGCTTAGTGGGAATGTATTAAGTGGTATATTTTCTCGTTCCATCTCGCACTGCCTGTTCGACCTCCTCTAGAAAACTCCGTGAATTATGGACGGTCGTGCCACCCAAAACGATTTGAGTACCAGGAAAATTCTTGTTTAAACTATGCACCGTTAGAGACTCCTCGTATGTCACGCCTCCAACCATAAAAACGATAACTTTCTGCGGCCGCCCGTTTATCTGATATTGATTTGTGTAAGGATACAGATTTTCCTTTAGCCGGCCTTTTAATAGGCCATCCAAAGTCTCGTGCAATAACGGCTTATGTTGCGTGTAAATATTTTCAACGCCATTCAAACCTTTAAAAAATCGTTTGGTTATCTTAACTGCATTTTCCACATTCATCAATTCGCTCTGTCGAGCATGTGAGCCGGCATATTCCAATATATTCGAAATACTTTTCACATAAAAATCAGGCACACCTTTACGTTTCAATATGCTAATTAAACTGGCGGTGTCGTTATTACTTTGGTTTTGGTAACGCAATGCGTATAACATGACTAGTTTGGCCTGATCAGAACCGCGTATCTCCATCGAAGAATTTAACAATTTTTTAATACTCTGTAAATGCGACGAATGATCGTTTTGAGAGACAACTTCCTGCTCAATTTCGGAAACTTCCAATAAACAATGTCGTGTGACCATCGAAGACAATTCACCAACAACGGTAACGTGTTTAGAAACGTTCCCCGAGAGTTTCTTAAATTGCGGGTAGGTTTCCACAAACATTTTCATATCGGCAATGCTTTCGATTTTCTGATGACTTTTCGCTTTATTCTGAAACTGTTCCATTAAATCTTTAATATTTTGTCCGATCTCGCCGTAATTCATAAAAACATTTTTTGCATAGAAAGAATCCTGCTCGGCCGATAAAACAACTTCTGATAATTCCTTAGAAATACCCGGAATGTTTGATAAATTAACACGATTGTTATTAATAGTAAGCAATTCGTGCACCATCGCTTGATACGTCCATTGATTTAGCAACGGCGTCAACGGATCGTCTCGACGATCCAATATTAATAATAAACAATTATTATTCTGCCCGAACGAAAACAAAGTCGTTTCTTTATCGATTACTTCTTTAATCCGCAATCCGAGATCTTTACATAGTTTCGAATTTGCTTGGAACCGAATTAACGGGCAAATTTTTAACGATAATAGTATAGATATCAATCCTTGCAACGATCGTTGCAAAGCCGACGCACTCCAATTCGTTTTCATCATGGAGGATTGTATTCCGAGTGAAAATAAATGGGGATTCACTGCTAAATAATCGATATAAAATTCCTGCACTTCCTTGACGACTTCTTGTTCGTCGTTCTCGGCCAATATTTTAACATCAGCTTTGGCTAATATATTGCTAAAATAAATGTAATAAGCTCCGTATTTCGGGTTGCGCAATTCGTTACAAAGAAGTTCCATGTTTTGTTGGGTCGGCCGGACAAATACAAGGCATTTTAGATATCGTAAGCCGGCAGTGTTTTGGTTTCTGGCATCGAGACGTTCCAATAGAAATACTTCTTTCTGTTGGATGTCTGATTGTCCATAAACCATACTGATTATGCTTGTGGTTTCTCGATCCATAAGGAGGAGTTTCATGCCAGGCTCACTCTCTTCTGTCATTTTATTTATATAAGCCTTTACGGCTTCGATCACGTTCATTTTGGTTAACTTATTAATTAATTTAGCAGAGAAGTAACAAAATAATTGCAAAACTATTTACTAATGTGTCATTGCCGTCATCTACTGTCACTTGCTAAAGTTGGCTGCAATTAGTAATGAAGTTAGCAGTGGTTTATTAGAACTATTAGGTCGAATGAATTAGTTGTCGATAGCAGTGGCGTAGGCACTTACTATTTCTAAAATAGCATAAAATATCAAACTGGTGCTCACGATTTGGAAAACGAAGATCTTGGCAGATATTCTGTTTTCATCTGTCAAAATTTGAAAAGTAGTGACATTTTCTTGCACAAACCTGTACAACACAATGCAAGTTCTGATATCAATTTAGTAGTTTATTAAATCACGCATTCTATTGGCTGCTATTTTAAATTCGGCCAACAAATACTTTAATAAGCTGCACAACATTGATAACGGAAATTGCAGTGTCGTACAAACATTAAAGATAAATTTCGATAGTTGCTTTCTGAATAAATTTTTTTATTTTAAAGTGACGATAAAGAAAAATCCATAAGTAATGTTGTAAAGTTGGTAATACTGACTAAATTCACGTTGGGGCTGCAAATTTTATATATAGTTCATATATTATCAATTTATTAATGAAATAATAAAAATAATACAAATATATCTATTAAGAAATAAGAATACAACTGCAAATAAAAATAATATAGAGAAACAAATTGGGGAACAATATTTATTGAAAGGGAAAATTTTTCGTTCATAAAAAATAAATTGGTAACATTAGTCTACTTTCCGCCACCAAAACCGCTCATTAAATTGCCCAAACCACCTAAACCACCGGCAGCTCCGGCCTGCAATTGCCTCATCATGTTCTGCAAACCGGCCATGCCGCCCATTTGATGCAGCACTCTCGGATCCATCATTTTCGCCATCTGCTGATTCAATTTTGCCATTTGTACTTGATTTACATTCTTCGCAGTATCTCCGCCTTTGAATAAACCCTTGATACCGCCCATCTTCTTAACAACTGCTGCGAACTTGGTGTATTGCGCTATCAGGTCTTTAACTTCGCGTTCTGAAATTTACACAAAAAAAAATTAACAATTCTTTCAACTCGATAGAGCTCACTACGACTATATTTCATTGAATAAGTATTTATATACCTGTGACACCAGAACCTTGCGCAACTCGTATAACACGGCCGTTTTGTTTTGTAAATAATTTCGCCCCATCTCTGTTATCGAGTTCGGTGTCGCTCATACTATCCATGATTGTCATGAGGCGTTTTAATCGAGCTACAGATTCCTGTTCGGTGCCTTTTGACATAAAGTCCTGACTGAATCCCGGGATCATGCCCTAAAAATAATTTTGTTAAATTTGTCAATTTTTTCGGTTTTTAATGTTAATGCATGCATTTTCAACATTTGTTTTAAGTTGATGAACAAACTATTTTTATATAAAGCAATTTAAATAAAATACAAAGCTTCACCATAATTTGCGAGAACGGTCCCATTTTCATGATATTCTGGAACTGCTCGTACATATCTCTAAGTGTGAATTGGCCGTGTTTTATCTTCTCCAGCAGTTCCTCGTTGTCCTCCAGTTTCAGTTCGTTCACTTTGTCTATCAGTCCCTCGATATCGCCCATACCCAATAATTTACTGACAAACGGTTTTGTTTTAAACGATTCCAAATCGTCTATGTGTTCGCCCGTACCTATGTATATGATTGGACTGTTTGTTGCTGCCACACTAAAAGTTTCAAAAATGTCAAATATCAGGAAATACAATATTTAAAATAGAAACTAACAAAAGGTGTTAACGACTACTGTCAAAATTGTCAAATAAATCATTCCCAACTGTCAAATCTATACATCTTTAAATTGATGCAAAATATATATTACGATTAAGATAATATAATAAAAATAAAAACTATCAAACATCGGAAATGTCAAGTGTTGCCAACTGTAACAGGAGTGAAAACAACTGTCAAAAAAATAGACATTGAATAACGCATTAAAATTAAGAAAGGGCGTACTTACGCACTGAGAGCACCACCACCTTTCGCATGGCCGTCTAATTTTGTGATAATAACCGACCCAACATCAACTTTTTCTTTGAAGGCCTTTGCCTGTGCCTCACAAGCTTGACCAATGGTGGCATCCATTACGAATATAATATTATCGGGTCTCTAAAATAAACCCATTTATTTTGACCCAAATTATAAATTAATTAGTATAGTATACTTACAACTGCGTTAGAAACTGCCAACATTTCTTCGAATAACGATTCTTCTTGCTTGTGTCTTCCACTAGTGTCGACGATTATTATTTCAAACCCTTCCTTTGTAAACATATCGACACCGTCTTGCGCTATAACAACAGGATCTACTTCAGTATAGCTAAAAATAAGAAAAAAATCAGTGTAAATGTCCTTTCGATAAAATTTCTAATTAAACGAACCTTCCGTAAAATGGTATTCGGGCTTTTGTGCAATTTTGTTTGACTTGATCGTAGGCGCCGGCTCTGAACGTGTCGGCGCATACAAGGCACGATTTCCAGTTCTTTTTTAAATAATGGTAAGCCAATTTGGTGCAAGTGGTCGTTTTTCCGGAACCTTGCAATCCGACAAACATGATGACGTTCGGTTTGCCCTTGACCGGCTGATATGGTTTAACGCCGGGATCTACAAGCTTTAATAAAATTGAAATGTGCAATTGATTTTGTTTTGGCGCAATACTTTAACCAATTCCTTGAAGACGGCGCTTTGAATCATGCGACGCTTATTGAGGCCACCCGCCATCTCGTCAAAATCGATGACTGCTCGCACATTTTCTCTGAGTTTTTTCACCAGTCTTATGTTGACGTCGGCTTCCAGGAGGGCCGCGCAAATCTCCTTGAGCATGCCATTGAGGACCTGTGTTGCAAGACATTAGTAAACATAACCAAGAAAACATCTGTCGTGTCTGACCTCTTCATTGATGATGGTCGCCTTGCTGAGTGACTGGAGGGCGGACGTAATCTTACGTCCCAAATCTGCTAACACCATTTTTGCTTGTTTGTTTTATGCACGTTTAGCCCTAAACTATAATAAATATATCAATCATGTTCTGTCAAACGCGTAATTTAATTTTTCGCAAGTTTGACAACACGACAGATGTTCGAATGTGGCGACATCTCATCACGCTTTAATGCAACTAAACAATTGGCAATTTGCAGAATTGTCTTTATATCGAAAAATTGAGCGCAGGTTTGTCAACGTATAGAAAAAATATTCTGCAAAACGTTCGCAGATTATAACATTATTGATTGACCCATAGTACAATTTCTTTATAAAATTGCATTCTAAGCTAGTTCTAAGTAATGTAAAATATAGATTTAGAGATTTATGTCTTGAGTTTAATTGGTAAAATTTATTCGATGCAACGAAAATTCTGCGTTCTGTGTGCGATCATGTGATCATTGTGCCAGTCATAGGTCGTGTCTCACGTTTGTTATTTGGTCGAAACGTCAAAACAGGTCTGAATATTTGTATCCAATTATCGCGTTATGATTCACACGATAAACAATATCACTGTTTACATTCTGCCGTGATTAATAATAACAAAATCACTTGGCTTGCTCAACCATTGTCCAGATAAACTCATTTCTTGATGTGTTGTGCAATAAAATAAAGCAAAATGTTGATGGACAATAAAGACAAGTGTTTGAACAAGTCGCCGGACTTTATCTACGACCAGGCCTGCTTGGACATCGTAAACTATCTAAATGGCACCGTCACCATCTTCGGACAGTACGTCGAATGCGACAATTGCGAATTTCAATCGTTCAAAAATTTGAGCGCCAACGAAACCACCTCGATTCTCATCAACACCGAATATTCCATGCGGATGCATATTGCATATAACGGATCCATATTATGCGAGTAAGAATCGATTTTAATAAATAATGAAAGAAAAATGAAACAATTTCATTTCAGCTGGAATCAAGAGCTGTTGGAGCATTACAGGTACGGCTGGAATTTGACCGAAAAATGCAATCCACTTTATATCAAAGAAGCAGCTGATAATGCATATATACGTAAGTTATCATGTTGTGCAATAATCATTTTGTCCTAATTGCATGTTTACTAATTAACAATATTAATGAATGTTGAAATGGATTAAACAGTTTCAGTGTTGCCAACTCATTAATAAATTTAAAATAAATATTTTTAGTCTTAATGTAATATTCCATAAAACTATTTTCAGCGATTTTAAGCGCCTTCATCATATTATTCTTCTTCGGCACGATCTGGTACATGATTAAATGCATCTACAAATGCACAAAGGGGAACGACATTTGGAGACGGTTCATGTGGAACTCGACGGAAATTGAGAGCGATCTTGGTAGCACCATGGAAACGCCGCTGGTGATTGAGCGGCCACCATCCAGCAACAAACATCCGAATAGGATCAAATCCATAGACGTGTTCCGTGGATTTTGCATCATGGTGATGATATTTGTGAATTACGGCGGCGGCAAGTACTGGTTCTTTGAACATTCCGTATGGAACGGATTGACGATTGCCGATCTTGTATTCCCATGGTAATTAATGATGATTAAATTCGTAATTAGAGGAGGCTGTATTTTCTTACATTCCAGCTATAGATACCAAAATAATTTAGTTAACACGTTGACTGCCCCGCCGAAAAATCGCATATATGTCCTGTGACCAAACTAGTATTTTAAGCTTTAAAAAAATATCTACCGTGAATCATATATAATCTTTATAGGTTGATTTGCCAAAAATCCTAACTAACTGATATATAAGGCGGAGCCAAAGTACATAGTTGTACTTAACTCAGGCGGCAGTCAACGTGTTAATAATGGCCTAACCTAAAAATTTAAAATATCATTTATTTGATTTGTAGGTTTTTGTGGCTGATGGGATTATCAATGTCGATTTCCTTTAACAACAAGTTGCGACGCGCTGTGCCGAGACGTCAGTTGATCGTTCATGTACTCAAACGTTCGCTAATACTCATCGGCCTGGGTTTGGTTTTGAATTCGCACGGTCCGGCGGCGCCCATATCCGAATTGAGATACTTTGGTGTCCTGCAGAGAATTGGATTGACTTATTTTATTGTCGGAATAATCGAGGCTGCATTTACAAAGAGAACCAATGAGGTAAGTTGAAAACTAAATGGCTGCCGGCTACACAAAATGGAATCTTCGTTGAATACGCAAAATATTTTGTCGATGCTTATTTGAATTTTCAGTATCCGAATTTGTATCTCATCAACGAAATCACATCGGCTTGGCCGCAATGGTTGATCATGTCGTCTTTCCTGGCCATCCACACCTGCATTACTTTCCTAGTTGAAGTTCCCGGTTGTGGAAAAGGATATTTGGGGCCCGGGGGATTGGACGATGGAGCAAAGCACGTCAACTGCACTGGCGGTATAGCCGGCTACATTGATCGACAATTATTGGGAAATCACATCTATCCCGAAGGCGCATACCAGCGTATTTACGAAGCTACGCAAAAATTCGATCCTGAAGGTAAATTATTATCACAATACCTTTTATGAATGCTGAAAAATCGTTAATTTAGGTTTATTGGGAACCTTAACTGCATCCTTCACTGTATTTCTGGGAGTTCACGCCGGCCGCATTCTCAACACCTACACCAACGTCCAAATGAAAACAATTCGATGGGTTATTTACGGAGCACTTTTTGTAAGTAAC
>JARJEC010126626.1:0-11394 GCA_030264575.1 Tachinus sp. AB-2021
CATCCAAGCCAACATACAGCAGGTTTTGAAGAAACGGTACAACGTCGCCACGAAAACTCTGAATCTCGATCAGTTTTACAGAGAACCGGGTAAGGAAAGTGTTGATTAAATTAAACGGTAATCTCGCTCGAAAAAAATGATTCGAATATATCGAGAAAGTCTCGGCCAAGTTGCTGTTATTTAATTAACCTACTAACCTAACCTAACCTAAAAATTTTATTCAACAAATTAATATCAATACTAAAACGTGTTTCAGATTTATTGGAATTTTGCCCTCTATCGCAATCCAAACTGATGTACTACGTCTTGCATTTGAGCAGAGATTTAAAAGTCGACTGCCTTAAATTATCGAATAACGACTTGGAACTTTTGAAGCCACTCGAGGCGCTTGCAAACACTTTAATGTGGAAAGGTCTTTCGAATATCGATCTCCGTAAAAATAAAGTAAGCGGCGTTGCTTTGCGCAACCTTTAATAAATCGTATTAGATTGTTTTCTAATTAAATATTCCAGCTCAAGCAGGAGGAACAATTGACGGTTTTGAAGCAGTACCCGATCACCGAGCTGTTCCTCGACGAGAACCCGCTATGCGAGAATTTATTGGAGCACGAATACGTTAAGACTGTTAAGGAGTATTGTCCGAAAATCACGAAATTGGTAGGTGGCGATTTTTCCCATGTAAAAATTACGATTTTGCGGGTACAATCGCTACCTTCAAATGTTAAGTGTGCAAATTTTAGGACGGGATGCGAATTCCGACGTTCGGAATGCTGTCATTCCGGAGAAATTTCATCTGCGATCCCAGCGGGCAGGAAATAATCGATAAATTCCTCGAGCATTACTACACGATATATGATTCGCAGAACAGGACCCATCTGGAAGATACGTATCACGCCGACGCAATGTTTTCGTTAACCTGTAACCACCTGCACGGACAGGGAAGTTCCGTTAATAGCAAGTAAGCATTGTTACGATTACGTTTATTTTCAATCGTTAAATAATCATTTTAAGGTTAAACGAGTACATCGCCGTCTCGAGGAACATCAAACGGTTGGCGAACTTTTCGAAAAGCGGCGATTATCTCTACACGGGTTCCAAACAGATAATCCAGATCCTGGCCGCGCTTCCGAAATGCGAGCACGATCCGTATACTTTCACCGTCGATTTGACGCAATACACATTAAACAGGATCGTTTTTACGATTACGGGCGTTTTTAAGGAGTGCAGCGAATCCCTGTTGGGCGCCGATTATTTTTACGGATTCACCCGGACGTTTGTGCTGATGCTGCGCAATCGCGAAGAGTACAACATCGTCAACGAACAGTTTCACATTTCCAATGCGACGACTTCGCAAGAATCGAGGGCTTTTAAAACTGTCAAGGTTCCGCGGATCGTGCACGTGCAGATACCGGCGGCGAAGGATTACCACGAGAAATTGCTGATGGTCAACGGCTTCTCGCAAATCACCAATCTGAATGCGAATTGGTCGAGAAAGTAACGTATGCTTGATAATGTTTTGTTATGGCTAAAAACGTTGTGATTTTTAGATGCCTGGAAGAATGCAATTACGATTTGAAGAGGGCCATGAATTTATTTTTGGAATTGTTCAAGGTGGAGCGGTTGCCGATGATGGCATTCAGGTAAAAAAGGACTCTGTTAAAACTTAATCTGTTAAATGTAACTATTAATATGTTCAGGAACAATATAAATCCATTGAACAATTCAACGAGCAAACCGCAGCTTTGCGGCGGTTGTTTGAAAAAAATTGAAAATACGCACACGTCGCCTTCTCAAACCGTAAAGCATGAACACAATCTCAAGGTAATTTCCCACGTAAAAATTCTTCTTTACGATTCTAAATATAATTTTCATATTTTTCTAGACGGAAACATCGTCTCCGTCGATCAGAGGTAAGTTTCGATTACGATCGTAGAACGCTAAGTGAGATTTATTAACGTGTGAATTTTACAGCTCCGTCGGAATCCTCGAATAGACGATCGAACAGCAACAGTAAGTTTATTCTTTAAAAAAAATAATAAAAAATCTAAATCGTCATTTTTAGGCCGGGATAAATCCGAGGTAATTATCAAAATTATATTTTTTCCCGAATTATCCTAATGCAATTGGCAGCCTTCGAAAATAAGCGATAAAGTGCTCCAAGAGGCCATCAACATTTCGCTCGACACGCCGGAAACGGAGGCGCGTTTGCGATTGATGCGCGGCGCCGAGCGGGTCATCAAACAGTACACGTTCTGTCCGAAATATTACAAGGCGTTGGGGCGGGAATTTTACCGGTTCGATATGGTCCGAGAGGCGAGGGAATTTTTCGAGGACGGCATCAAATTAATGTCAAAATCGTTGGGTAAGGAAGTTTTCAACATTTCGATTTTAATTTTGCCAAAATAACTTTTGCAGGAGAAGAGGTATTTTCCATATACACGTTGTTTGAGATACAATTCGGGGACCCCGAACTTGCCAAAGATATGATAATCAAGACCGTCAGGACGTACGATGTTCAAAAGACCGTTAAATTCATAGGAGTGCACGTCGCCAATATCAACGTTCCGTTGGCCAGGTATTGAACGCTTATTTTATCGCTTGAGACGTTGCCGTTGTTTTGATTGCAAGCTATTTGCCAGAAATAAAAGCATTCCAACCTAGAAATTAAAACTCGATATTTTTTACTTAAGTTTAATATTTTAAACAATTTTACTATAAAGGCATTCCTAACCTAAAAATTATAGGTTTTTTAGGTTGGGTTACATTAAGGCATTGATAGCCTAAAAATTAAAACTAACCCAACCTAAAAATTGTAGTTTTTTGGATTAGGAATGTCTTTGTTGTAAGAATAACCTCGACCGTTCGAATTCTGGCGGGACGAATAACATTTTAGCATTGCAGGGAGATGTTCGAAGAGTCCGTCAAGTTGAACTTGCCGAGAAAGACGATCGAGGCCCTGTTTGACGGCTTCAAGGAGTTCGAAATGAAATACGGAAACGTGGAATCGTTCAAACGGGTAAACGACATGGAAAGGGGCCCCGAAGAGGCGGCGGAAGTCGTGCTGATCGACGACGACCCCGTCATTAAGCAAGAATCCAACGACAACGCGGAATCCGTCTTCGACAAAGGGGACAACATTCACGACGACGAAGAGCGGATGTACGTGAACATCGAGGACGAGGACGAGCGGCTGGAAGTGTTCAGAAGTAAGTTATCGTTAAAATATTAATCGAAACGATTTACTTCGTTACCTTTCGGCCTCGATAAAAAACCGTTTAAAACGAAACTATTTTAAAAATCATCGGCGACTACAACGATGCCGCTTTTTCTCTTTTAAGGACGTGACGCGCAAATCGCTTTCATATGGAAAAAAAATATAGAGGCGACGCCAAAAGAACGAAGGACGTAATTTGCACGGCACGAAATTTTTTTGTTTTGTTATTACATATACACATTTAAGTTTTTTTTCTGTTGGAACACTTTACTTTATAATTTATGTAAACCGTTGGATGCAAATAAACGATTATTATATTATTTTTTTTAAAGACCCGATGTTTAAAGAAGGATTTTAAAACGTATTTCCGTAGATCAGCGAAGAATTGCTTTCGGAAAATTTGTTTTGATTATCCCCGTATCGTATTTTGCAGTGTTTCGCGAGGCCCTGCTGCAGCATTTCAACGTTATTTGCAATCCGACGAAGGTAACGCTGGAGATCAGGGATTTTCGCAGCGAGCGGGACAATTTGGAGGCGCACGGGCTCAATTTTTTGGAAAAGTACAAAAACAACGCCGACGCCTATTGGGTCATCTTGGATCATCTATGGTGCGAGAAACAGTTCACTGGGAGGATCTACGATTACCTGCACACGTCCCATAACGCCATGGTGCAACGATGTAAGTAGCTCAATAAAATTATTCATTTGAACTAAAATAATTTGACATTTTGTTTAATGTGAAATTGTATACAAACAAACACTTCATGTTGTTGACAGCCATTTTGTTTAAGGGGAGGTATCGAATATACCTTCATTCCATTGACAGACATTTTATTTAAAAAAAAAATTATTATTCATAGCAATCTTGAAAGATTTAATATGTTTTTCTTATTATCGAGTGATGCGATTCTACATGATCAGGAGGGAGATCCAAAAGGGCGACAGACCGGCAGCATACCGGAGATTCCTGGATTATTTCGACGTCGGGACTATTGGCGACATGATGACGCTAACCGAATGCCTCATTTGGCACGAGCCGGAATTCGCAAAGTAAAAATTTTCATTTGTATATTTCACGATGCCCTCACAAACTTTTTCGGAAAATAGGTTCGCCTTTGAGAACGGCTTCGAAGACATCAAGAAGGAGTCGTCTTGCCGGGTGCTCAGCATGCAGTACGTGGCGTTCGCCAAATTTTTCGGTACCAAGGAAACCATCGAGAGATCCAACGTGATCGCGGAAAGGCACCAAACAGACGTCGGAGGTAAGCGAAATTTTTACAACCTAAAAATAGAGTTATCAATGGTTTTTTTTCGCAGATTTCTTCCATCCCGATGTGGTGAGTGTGCGTCGGCGATTAAATTTTTTTATATTTTCCGTTCGATAAAATCGTTGCAGGTTTTAAACGACGTGCTTTGTCGGGCGTATCGCGACGAATACGAGAAAGTGGAAAAGAAGCAGTTTCCGCTGGCGACGATGCTGCGTTTCAGCAGCACCCATCGGAACGACTTCTGCAGCATGGTGGAGGCGACGCGAGCCCTATATTACCACGCGCACGTCCCCAAAGCGCAGGAAATCAAGAACCGACTGTTGGAAATGTACACGGGCGGTGAGAGAAGCGACGGATTTAGCTTAAGCGGGCATCCATTAAAATAATTTTTCAGTGCCACGGATGAGATATTTGCTGGCCGTCATCAATTTTGAAACCAAATTCGGACAGATGAACACGGCTAAATTGCTCAATAAAATCGACAACAAATTCCACCAGCAGCCCGACTTCATCGTGTCCAGAATCACCAATCTAATTCAAAATGGAAAAGTCCCCGATGCAGAGTAAGTCTATATAAACATACCAGCTAGCAGAGTGTTCTTTTATATATCATTAATGTGGACCATTTTGTTTAATTGGAAATGATTTAATTTTATGTTGTTGGCAGCCATTTCATTTGAGCTCTTCTAATGTATCTTCATGTTAGTGGCAACCATTTAGTTTGAGGGGAAGCATTCAAACACAACTTCATGTTGCTGGCGACCATTTTCTTTAACCTTAAATTATACTCTTACCAATATTTTAATATAAATGTGCTATTTTAACTTCACAAGAGGTTTTTAAGTACATTTATCACATATAAATACATCACTGCTAACTTTCGTCGACGTTTATCATCGCTAGAATTTCAACGTTTATTAATATCGATTTTTCAGGAGCATTTTAACGAAACTGCTGCGATCCGATAAACACCTGATGAACATCCACCTGCAGCAAGGATTGTTTTTGTATTACGATGATTGGGTTAGGTATCTCGATACCGATCTCTTCAATCTGAATTACGCCGCCTACATGCTCAAGCATAACAATTAATTAACTTGATTACATTTCATTATTTTTTTAATTATACAAATAAAATAACTGATACCATGTTTCATACGCAAAACATACATTACGTTTTTATTTGAAAATAGAACAATTTGCAGCAATACGAAAGGACGATGACGACGATGGACCATACTTTGGGGCATTTACAGGTAACTGAAAAAGACGAATTGGCGAATTTATAAAAAAAGAAGCAGGCGGAACTTACCGGTGTACGCTATGAGTTGCGATAGCGACGTATACAAACAAACGCATATGAAATGATACTCGTGGAAGTTGCTGGTATCCCATATCAGCGACGGGAGAAACATGAAAACGCCGATGCTCGACAAAGAAATGCATTTCCAAATTTTCGTGCAGGTGTCTTTGATCGATTCCCGATTGTTGGTAAAGACGTTGTAAAGTTTCGTGAAAAAAACGACTATGAGGAAAAAAC
This sequence comes from Tachinus sp. AB-2021, assembly GCA_030264575.1. Lineage (NCBI taxonomy): Eukaryota > Metazoa > Arthropoda > Insecta > Coleoptera > Staphylinidae > Tachinus > Tachinus sp. AB-2021. The sequence goes on from JARJEC010126626.1 coordinate 6,022, forward strand.
ATACGTTTCCTAAAATTGAGAATATTAAACGCAATCAATTTATTAGTTAACATGCGTACTTATTAGCACTTTCATGATGGTTTTGTAATATTGCAAATCGCCCGTTGCGTAATCATCCAATACCACCGGCTTTTTCGTATCGAAATCCGTCTTGTAATAGGGAAACGTGAAGAGCATCCAATCCGAATAAGCTTCCATTAATTGCGTTATCGTCGTCAGTTTCCATTGAAACTTGAAAAAATATTTTGCTTGAATATCGAGGCTACCAATTTTAATTTAATCAACTAAAAAATTCGTTGAATATAAAAAAACTTACCGGGTAACTGGTATTGAAAAGCACGTGCCGATACGCCTCCCGATTCAACAGGATCAAATCAATTGCTATTATTATAATATCGTATTCAATATATTTATCGGCAATCAAAGAGCATTTATTCTGTAAAAGTATTTTTTAACACCCTGTATGAATCGTAAAAATCACTGAATGCGGTCCTGCACATCCTACTGTCAAAACAACTTACACATTTGGTTAGTTTTAATACCGATTGGCTATACTTTTTATACAATTGGGTCACTTCATTCTCACAATTAATGCAAGTATATTTTCTACCTATATCCTCCTTCATTTCTGTGATTAATTCGCGAAACGATCGACACCTGTAAGAATTATATTAACCTCAAAATTCGCATGTAGTGTTGCCAACCATTTTTTTCTTTATTCAGGACCGGATTATTCATTAATAAAAATGGATGAGGATTGTTTGCAATTTGTACGGGAATTAATTCCGGAAACTTATGCCAAGCAAGGTATCCAGGCTATTGCTTCCAGGAAGAAATTAATCAGAATTTTATTGCAACATGTAAGGTTTATTTGAACTACTTTTAATTCAGTACCGAAGTGAACTTAGCTAGCCGCTGCCACCTTTTCCGTTGACTGCTAAATTCACTTCGGTTTATTCAGTGGCGTACCTAGAACGAATTTACCGATGTGTTTACATGTTTGATTTTATATTGATTTATGTTTATTAATTACTCTATTATTATAATATTTAATTCACGGACAGCACTTGGATGGGTGATAGCTATACCCCTGCCTAACAATGAATGACTCTCTAGATATCGGAGATACTGCTAATATTTTATTGTTTTTTGTCTTTATTTATTCTACTAGTTTCGATATGTTTTAAATTACATAAATACCAAGTAATGCGCTTCCCTTTCAGGGTAAGCGGTAACACGATTTGGTTTTTAAAAGTTATTTCTTTCCACATTCTATTTTGAATTAATTTGATTACATTTTAGAAAAAGCTGCCTTTTAACGGTTGGGATGATTCTACCATAGAATTATTTCTAAACCAATCATCGATGATGGACAGCAATAACTTCTCGACGAATTGCGGCCTCGGTGAACGCGAAGGAAGATTTGCATCCGGTTCGTATTACCAAAATAAATTAAACGATTAAATTGCATCTATGTTTTTTAGCGCTTGTTGCAAAACGTCATTACAATTTCTCGCACGGGATCGGAAGATCGGGTGATTTAACAGAACCCCAACCGAAAGCGGCTGGATCGACATTAATGTACCAACTTACAAATCGAATGCTGCAACATTTATTTAAAATAATGGGTTAGATTATTATTATTAATGAATTAATGAATTAATTTTTGATTAAAATGCATAATTTTGAAGGCATTAAAACCGATCTGGAATGTTTTGCAATACCGGTGGCTACCGGAATGAGTTTGGTTCTATCCATGCTAACCTTCAAACAATTAAAACCGCAGGCTAAATACGTAATTTGGTCCAGAATCGATCAAAAATCCTGCTTTAAAAGCATCGTAACTGCCGGTAAATTACCCCAATTTGTATTAAAATGATAATTAATGAATTGTATTAATTTTAGGTTTCATACCCGTGATAATCGATACGGTATTGAACGGCGATCAATTGGTGACCGATATCGACACGATTGAAAAAAAGATTGTGGAATTATCGCCCGAAAATATTATCTGCGTAATGTCGACGACGTCGTGTTTCGCACCGAGGGCTTGCGATAAAATCGATTGCATTGCCAAACTTTGCCAACAATACGATATTTTTCACTTAATAAATAACGCTTATGGTCTACAAAGTAGGTTTATTATGAAAGCGATTCAACGAGCAATAAGGTAAGTAATATAACCTTAAAATATAGCAAATATTTTAAAGTATAAGGATAGTCGTTATATTTAAAGTAATCATCGAGTAACAATTTATTGTTCAACTTTATAACCTCAAAATATTTTTATTGAATTAATTTTAGAATAGGCAGAGTCGATTTGTTCGTTCAAAGCACCGATAAGAACCTAATGGTACCTGTCGGCGGTGCTATTATCGCATCACCTTCGAAAGATCTATTGGAGAAGGTTTCCGAAACATATCCAGGTTTTTTTAAAATACTTTCAATAAACTAATTAATTATTTTAATAAATAAAGGTAGAGCTTCTTCCACTCCAATAATCGATGTCTTCATCACTTTACTAAGTTTGGGCGAATCCGGTTACCTTAAACTAATCGTCCAACGGGAAAACAACTTTAAATTACTAGAAGAAAATTTAACGGAATTTGCCAATAATTGCGGGGAACGCATATTGCAAACTCCCGATAATCCGATATCTATAGGTATTAATAATATTTAAAGTTGGCAACACTTATTTACGATTTAATTTGCAGCAATGAGTTTGAACAAAATTGAAGGGAATGAAATAACGAATTTAGGAGCACAATTGTTTATAAGGCACGTGTCCGGAACAAGGGTGCTGGTGGTAGACGAACACAAAACCATTTCAAATTACCAATTTCAAGGTAAAACAATTTCATAAAATATTCTGAGCCGATTTAATCGAGACTATTTTCAGGTTGGGGCTGCCACGTTGATAAATACCATACGAAATATTTGACGGCCGCCGCCGCCATCGGAATGAACCAAAACGACATTACCGACTTTATTAAGAAACTGTCAAAATTGTTACGGACGACTTCTAAAATAACCGACCATCCACAATAAATATATTTTCATTAAATTGTTAACATTATTTTAATGCATAATTATAATTACAGGCTAAAATATCCACCGTTTAAATCAATAATACAAACAACATCGGACAATAATTATTACTAAAATTATAATTTTTCTATATACACATAATGAATTCTAAAAACGTGGGGTGATCCGCAATGGACTTGGAATGTACGACGACCGATTAAATTATTTTTCCGGAATCGGATAATTTCCCTGTAATTAAAAAGAATTTATTATTAACGTAAAATATATAAGTCGGAATATATCCTACCCATTCCTTTGACATGATCATGATCGTATGGGCATCCAGTTTAGGTCCGATTAGTGGATTCATTTGCGCCATGTAGCAACACAGCCAGCTAAAAAAAATTACAGATTTCTTTAATTATAATAAAAAAATATTTATAAGTAACAATCTATATAATTAATATTTGCATTTATTACATGTAAATTGACCTTGTAATAAATAAAATTCATATCGAGCCAAATACTTACAACAACCAACAAGTTGCCGCTGTTAACATCAAGACTACTTGGATGATTCTGTAACAGAAAAAACAATTGATAATCTGTATAGACAGCAATTTTGCATTTTCTAACTTACCCCCGATTGGGACCTTTCGGCACCACAAAAGGCAAAGCGATACCTACCACTCCCCACAAAACAGTAAATACGATGAATGGTATGGCTGAAGCGCCCATATTTTTAAGATTTTCTTTAAAATACTCAAATAATTTTATCAGCTGACCCACTACACAACCTACTTGCGATCTAATGTCAAAAATATCATGTGATTTTGACACTCCCTCCTTGAAACAGATCAATTTTAATTCGCAGATTTGGTTCTTGGCTTTGATTTTATCGATGTTTGCAAATTTGGTTATGAAATAAAATGCTAGAAGGATAAATTGGCAATAGATGGCACTTTAACGCTTCAAATCTCACCCTGGTTTAAAACCAGGCTTATTTTGTCAAGTAGTTTCATTTTGGTTTGAAACCAGTCTAATTTATGTGGCTTGTTGAACTGGAGTACAATGAAGTTGCAAATCTTTTAACAATGCCTCCCCTTTTTTTCTATGATATAGCAGCCTTAGCTGCACTTATTGATAGCACAGATAATTTATCTTTTGTGTTGATAATATATTTGGTTTGAAACTTGAATGCAATAAAGTTGGGCAAATTTCCTTTCTTATTGGTTTGAGGCTGCACTTATTGATGATTTATGTATAGTACAACCAACATAGCGTGGCTTATGAAAGGTGTTTTGCGCAATAATAGAGAAGAACGCATAACACGAAAGAGGTCAGCGCTGGTATTCTCTGAGCATACTTTAGACCTCTTTCGTGTTATGCGTCTTTTTCTATCGTTGCACAAAAACCTTCCATAGGCCACGCTATGTTGGTTGTATTGTACGTTGTTTAAATGCAATGAAGTTGTTGCAAAACTTTTGACAATTACCTCCCCTCCTTTTGGTTCGAGGCTGCACTTATTGATATATTTATGTAAATAAAGAAATATTTCATTATAAATAAAATAAGCATTGAATTCAGTTATTACAAATTACGAATCAGAATGAATGCGAAAACGCAAAAGCTTTCCTCCAACGTTTTTAAAGCCATCCATCGCAGTTCGAAGCTATTTCAACCGTTAACGGTAGTCCAAAAAAATGTGCAAGCGAAACATAAAGAAGCAACATCGAACAGTCAGCGCGTAAGCATCGCATAAATAAATAATACGAGGTATTTTTTATTCCGACGTACTTTACAGTTGATGTTGGATCTCGGAATTATAAGACAATCGAGCCCCGGCAATTTTCATATGCTCCCGTTGGGCGTACGATCGTTTGAAAAATTATGCAAAATAATCGACGAGGAAATGGAATCGGTGGATGCGCAAAAAGTGATATTACCCACCCTAATCAATTCCAAATTATGGAAAATTTCAGGTTAATATTTCGATCGACAATTAACACGAAACGTAATCGATAAATCTTTCAGGCAGAATTGAGGACGTTGCTTCGGAACTGTTTCGACTTAAAGATCGTCATCAAAGCGAATATTTATTAAGTCCTGTAGGTAAATATCATTCTGATGTATCCATTGCAAAATATATTATTTGTTTTCTCGCATCTTTTTAAGACGCACGAAGAATCGGTGGCCGATTTGTTGGCTTCGGTTGCGCCGATTTCGTACAAGCATTTCCCATTACGATTGTACCAAATTACGAGTAAATATAGGGATGAAATGAAGCCACGATTCGGGCTGATGCGGGGGAGGCAATTTGTCATGAAGGATCTTTATAGTTTCGAT
>JARJEC010126648.1:0-17761 GCA_030264575.1 Tachinus sp. AB-2021
GAGGTGTTGTCCTCAATAAGTAGAATAAGTTGCGCATGATATTACCTTACCGTTTTCTTCTCTGCTAATTTTTTTGGTTTTTGGTCTGATTCTTGAGTCTCCTTTGGGATTTTTTTTTGTTTTCTATAGCTATCAATAGTAATTGCACAAGTTTATTATAAATTATTGGTAACAAGTTTGCACGATTTTGAGAAACGGGCTCGGGTCTGTTGCCTAAAGCTATACGACTTTGGTTGGCCATAGATTGCAAACTTGCGATAATTTACCGCGCACGAGAGCAATTTATTAGACTATATCCCAACATAAAATACAATAAAATTGAAAGGCATGTGTTGATTATAATAGTTATTAATTGTACAATTATTGATGCAAACTAATGTTTTAATTTTAATTTTACATTACTTTGACGAACAGTATATTTGATAATTAAACAAATTGATGGTTAACTATCAATTCGTCTAATTATCGAATATACTGTTCCTACACATAATACGAATAGAGAATCGATAACGAAGCCGAAATCGAATTCGACTTGATTTTTGTAATTGCGACAAGTTTATCTCTAACCTGATTGGTTCTAATTTATTCGTGTTATGTAATGCTGACTTTGGTGTGATATAGTCAGATATATTTTGACCATCTCAAAGGTTTTGTTGTTCGCTAGTCTTGAGGTAATATATAAAAGTCATTTTGCTTGTTTTCTTAAATATTATTTTATTTCTATTTTTACATTTTCTTTTTCTTGATAAGCATAGTTATCTCAGCTTTTTTAATTCCCGTCTTGGGTTTTTCATGTTTTTCTATTTTGATTTAGATTCTCTGATTTTTATTCCTTATGTTTGATTCCATTTTGGTTTATTTATATCTTTGCAGCTCAAATTTTTTTCTTAGCATTCTTGTTTGAAAGTTTTTTATTGTTTTCCATTTATTTGATTGTTATTTTCTCTATTTTATCTCAACGGTTTTATTGTCATCCGGTCTTGAGATAGCATGTAGTATAAATCATTTGTCAATTTTTTCATTCTACTTTTCTTGAGCATTCTTTTTTTCACTTTCTTATCTCCGTCATTTTGCTTGGTGTTATTGTTTTCGTAAATATTATTTTTATTTCTATTCTTACATCTTCTTGTTTAGGCATAGTTATCATAGCTATCTCAATTTCCTTCTTCTTTTTTCACGTTTTTCTATTTCTATTTCTATTCTCTCTTCTTTCGTCTTCTATGAATTTTATTTATTTTGTTTGATTCTATTTCTGGATTTTTTTCTTAGCACTCTTGTTGTAAAGTTTCTTAAGGCTTTCTATTTATTTTTATGCACTTGGTTGCAATGATTGGTGTTTTCTCTATTATATTTTCTACTATCTTTTCTGTTTCATTTCTATCTTCCTTCCATGCGTCGTATTTTAATAGATTATGTTTCGCGTTGTTAGGTATTTTTTCTTGGTAAATATTTCTTTCTTCTTAAATTTATTTATTTTTTGTAAATATGGTCTCCGTGACTGGTTTATAATTGTGTTATATGGTTTTATTCTTTACCCATTCCTTTATATCAGGATTAGTTTTAAGTTTTATTGTTATTTTTTTCTTTTGCCCCTCTCTCAATTGTGTCTGCCATTTTTCATCGTATTTTTTACCGGTCTCTTGTTTACTGGTTTTTATCACAATCTTCTCTCCAGTCTTTCTTCTACCACTTTAACTTACTAGATTACCTCTAGTAGCTTCTCTGACACTGTTTTGTATGCCCTCCAGTTCCTTAATGACCTTGCTTTTGTAGCTCCTCTTATTTATTTTCTTCTTTGTTTTCAACGGGTCTTTCTATGTTTCTGCGTCGTAGAATAGTTTACTTCTAGCTACTTTTGCTATTAGTCTACTTGTGCTATTAATCATTCTCTTAATTTTGCTCCTAATTTTTCCGTTATTGCTTTGTCTCCACCTATATTTTTCTAGTTTTTTTCTTAGTTCCATTTACCGTTAGCCATGCCCACTCAGTGCTGCTATCTAACTTTATTTTTCGTGCATCTTTTTATCGTCTCGATTACCAACTTTATCTTTTCTAGCACTTATATGTCTATTTATCAGTGGCACATCATCATGCCGTTTCCATCCACGTGGCAACCGCATTGCGACTCATTATAGGCTACATTTCATAGTGGAGAACTCTGTGATACTACTTTGCTAAGCTTACATTTTTCATTCTTGGTCACTAAATTTCTACCCTGAAGGTAACTAGTAATTACTTTAATGGTTCGATTTGTTAGTTCTTTTTTCTTTGCCTCTGCAGCTGCTGCCATTGTTGTTTTATTATATTAATCCGTAGCAACGAAAACTATAGAGGTATTCTACCAGTTTTACTTAATATGCTTAATAAAATTATTTAAAAAAATAACTATTTAAAATCCATGTTGATGTTCATTTATTGCGCTCTTACATAACTATGTAAGAGCGCAATAAATGAACATCAACATGGATTTTGCAAAGGCAAATCAACGATTACAAATTTACTAGCTTATAACTCATATCTGTAGGACGCAGTGTGTAAACCTGAATTAATTTCAATCAAGTTACTTTGACGTTACATCTGGTATCCCACAGGGCACTAATTGTGTAATAATATGGACTTTTGTAAATGCCATTTCAAATAATATTGAGTGGTACTATTTTCTTCTGTTTGCAAATGACTTCAAAATATTCAAGTCAGTCAAATCAACAAATTTAATGTTTAATGTAATACCCAAAATAAACAATCAAGTGGTGCAAGGTTAATATGTTATTCTTAAACTTGAAAAAAAATTATTTCATTTCTTTTTCAAGAAATAGTATTATAAGATTATCTAATTGATGCTTCCAATCTAGAATTTGCTTCTGAAATTAGAGATCTTGGATTAATATTTCTTGGATAAGAAATTAACTTTTGCAAATTGCATAGTCGCAATATAGTTAATCAGCCATTATAAATATTAGGTTACATTTAAAAAAACCTGCAGTGAATTGAAGAGCTGGGAACAACAAGCCCATTAGCCACATCACGAATTTTAATGAGTTTTAATTTTTACACTGAATTAAGTTTTGAAATAGTCGACCTCGGTGGCGTACATGGTGGAGACACTGGTTACTATGCTAGGGGTCCCGGGTTCGATTCCCGGTAAGGCGTGATTGTTTAGTGGTCGTTCTATTTTATTAAGTATTTCTACTAACAGTTTTATCCTACAAATCTTACTTTTCTGGCTTAAAGGATATGCATCCGTGGCTAAAAATATTAATAAAAAAAAGTTGTAAAATATGTTATAAACTTCTTATATGTTTGTTCTGTGCATATTGGAATATCTAATGAAAGTAAAAAAAATCAATTAAAAAGTATAGATTATGTTAATATTTGAGTTTTAATTTGCATTCGTCGATAAATTTCAATTGTGGCTAATACTCTTGTTGTCTTGAGGTCTTCAGTTGTAAATTTATGCGTTTTTTTTATTGCATTACTCTTTGACAAGATCTATATTGGAACTGGAATTAATCGATTATATTTATTTAATATTATTATTTATAATTCTCATTATATGGTTTACGTAAATACCAAAGCTGCAACTTAAATTGATTTAATTTTTACCGACAAATGTTATTTTTCCATAAATATACCAACAATTTTTAAATAATAAAAGTTGTTGGCCAGAAAGTCACATACAAATCTCACACGTTAAGTATTTTACAGCGCTCTGATGCAGTTGTCGCGCTGTAAAATATAAGTTATAGCATTTGAATATAAATAACTATTTCTTGTTATTTTAGCTTGTATTGATATTTTTGCATTATAATATATATATATATATATTTCATAGTTTAGTTTTTTATTTTCTTTATAAATTTACAAAAATAAACAACAATATCCAAAAAATTAACAAAACTAAAGGATTATTTTTGTTTATTTGTCGTAGATATTTGTTTGTTATTTGGTTTATTTTTTCTAAGGTTATTTATTTGTCTGTTTTATTTCTTAATTTTTCGTTTTTTTAATTATAAATTTTAATGCGTTTTTTATTCGATTCACTTCTTTCGATTAATTTTACTTCATTTTGTGTTTTTATGTATACATTTTTTTATTATTTGTTTTATATTTTTCTTCATTTTGGTAAATTTAATTTATTCTTTGTTTAATTAAACGAATTTGTTATTTTTTTTAATTGTATTTATTTAAATTACATATTATCATCGCATATTTTTTTGTTTATTTATAGATAAATTTTCATTTATTTTATTTATTTTCTGCTTTCTTTTCCGTTTATATCACTTAATTATTGTTTGTTTTTTTTTAAACTTTTTAAAAACTATATTATGTTTTAAACAGTTTGGTTGGTTAAAACATTATTATGTTGCTTTAGACAATAGAAAAACAAAAAGATTTTTTTAACTAAGAAAACAACAATTTTTTTCTGATTTATCTGCACTAGGGTTGACATCAGCCCTAGTACAGATAAACTAGAATAACGTAAGGTCTACGCACATCAGAAAGCAACCGCGATACAGAAACGGCTGAACAAAGGACTTTATTTTATAATCATAGACATAGCATAAAATTGTGTTTACGAATGTACACACGCACACGATTGGTGCATTTAGACGCGGAATTCTTCTACTTCCACTGGAAAATCTGACAAGCCACACGTCTAGATATTTCTGTTCGATAGTATATGTAAAATTTTAATCATAAACTGCCCCCTTATTTGTTGTCTATGATGACCGAAATGCCAATTCTTTTTGGGTAGCTCTAAAGATCTAACGTTGGCTTCAAATATTAATTTTAAAGGTTTATACATTGGCCAAGCCAATAATTATGACATATTGATTTTATATTGATTTTAATAGTTTTTTTATTATTGCAGGTAAGACATTGGAATATGGCTACAGTCTATTGCAAAATGAGTGAGTACTTCTTGTGATGTATGTTAAAGTTGATGTAACATTAATATAAAAGTTGTCAGCATTTGAGATTTTCAATTTTTTTAGTATTGTTAGCCGGTGCAAAATTTTACCCGAAATGGCACAAATAACGTGATTTTTTGCTAACCTTAGAAGGGTCGGGAGAGCAAAGAGATTTTTTGATTTTATATCTTTGTACTTTTGATATAGAAAACTAGTGTGGTGCTCAGTCACGCAGATACCTGGACAACTGAGGAAGACGTTTTGTCAAAGATGTTCTGACTATTGTCGAATAACTAAACGTAGGTTCATTGAATACAAATTACTACTCACCATAATTAAGTTGAACCATAGTTCAAATATTCACGTCATAAAAGCGAAGGAAAAAGGGGATCGTGTATACTCCAAGACAAAATGTAACGTTAAGTTTTCTCACTCGATCGCACAATAAAAACATAACATCTCAGTCATAACATTGTATCTACTCAATTGATTAGGTCACATTCTTCGCGTTTGCGGTGCGAATATTTATATTAACTTAATTCTGGTGGGCAGTAATTATTGTAAACATGACATACAAATATCGATGATATGCTGTTATTTTCTGCGATTTGTCTCTATTGGTTTACTTTAAATTAATTTTTGAAAAACTTTTAAATCAAGCTTTATTTACATTTAACAATTAATCTAAAGGAACTACTTATAGAATTATTACATTGCATTTCTAGTTAAAAGTAAATCAACAAATTCTTGAATTGCAATGTAAGACATACCTATATCTTATACACGTCGTAAATTTTCCTAAATAGTGCATTTTTTCATCTCTCTCTTTCCTTTTTGGGTCCCACCATTCATTCCGGCAACTCGGTCTGCTTGTATTGAGGTCGGCGCTCCCCGTTAGTTATCGACCACGCTAACTGCTCTTCCTCTACCGCTCTCGCCCCATATTTCAAGGCTGAAACAGAGATTTCGCCTGATTTACACAACCCCCGTGAATAACATTTTCACTCAAAGCGAAACGTCACTCAACTTAATCATCAACAATTTAAAATAACGCGCAATTTAAATGCGTAATTGATTTGTTCGTAATTAGTTTTCTCCCGAACATTTCACGAAATTACGTCTAATTGGGTCTGAACGTTCAATTTTTTTAAATGTCTCGACACGTCACCTTTTTTTGGCTGCCAAGACGAAAATTACTTTAATATTTGTTTGAAATTATTTCTGTAAATTTACCATCAATATTCAAGAGATTAAATTAAAAAAATACTTATGCTAACTTGAATTCAAAATTTTCATGAAATTTCTTGAAAATATTTGTCCTCACTGACACCGCACTATATGGAATTTTTTGAGTTGTCATACAAAAGCTTTATAAAATTATGTATTTTAAGTATTTAATTTAAAAAAATGGAAAAAGTTGAAGGGGCGGCGGCCGTGGAGTGTGTTAGTTTATTCCCGGCATCACCAGTATACGTGAGTCGATCTGTGGTTTAATTTTTAACAATATATCAGGATTACTATAAAATTTACTAACAGGTATTTTATATGAAGTTCTTAAAACAAACATTTTTATTATATTACTTAAATTTTGAGTTAAAACGAGTTAAAAAATCAATAGAAATTAAATTAGCGGATTTTATATTGCCCAATAATCAAAAAAATACCTAAAGTTATTACATATGTCACTCAAAAATAGATATTCAATAAAAAGACAATAAAAAAGTATTCAACATTTTTTTATAAAAGCTGTTTACATATTATGGCTTGGGGGAATTACTTATTATTTCTTTTCCGTAAATGTTTTATTTGTGTATATTAATTAATGTTAATGTTTAAAAATGCCGATTTGTTTATGTTATTTGCTGTTTTTTTTTGTTCATGCTTATAATACTAATATTTGTAACAACATGAAAGATATTTGTTAAAAATACAAAAAAAATAAAAACTATTTTTGTGATTATTGTTGTCTAAATTATAGTTTAACAATATCATATTATATTTAAAAAAAATAACATTTTAATAATAACTCATTTTGTCACGACCACACCAGTTATGTTCCATCAGCCCACTTCATCAGTTAAGGATGAACTTATCTAACTTTTTTTAAGTATTATCATTTTTTTAAACTATATTTAAATTTTATTATTATATTTTTAATATATTGAAATAAAAATAAAATTAAAGAAAAAATATGTTATAATGAACATTTTTCATTATTTTTTTTTAATTTAAAAAAAATATATTTATTTAATTATATTCTTACTTTTTTTTTAGAAAATTGTCAACTTTTTTTAAAAATTATTTCGTTATTATTTTATTCATTAAATATGTTTCGTGCAAGTACTAAAGTTTTGTTTTTGCTTATTTTCTTTTCATTTTCATAAATTAAAAAACAATCGTATAGACTATAGACAAATATCGTGTTTATTTTTACTGAATCTGTTAATTTTTTTAACATTCTGTGCGATTAAATATATCTATCATGTTGTGGGTGTAACGGAACGCGAAGTATCAATTACATTAGATCTGAGCAGCTGTGCCGGCATAAACAGAAATTAAAAGTTATTACACTACTTAAGTTATCAATCCATTAAGAGTAGGGGCAGAACGTCGGATTGTAATTGGAGCGCAAGCTTCGCGATGCGATCATCGCATGTGTTATTATTTAAACACGCTGCGTATCATCGGTCCGAGTATTCTCGCATGAAAAATCCACTTGAAAGCATTACGAGCGAACGATTTCGAATTAAATGTAATTTCGGTGTTGAAAGGCTCGTTCAAAATGAATTAGTAATTTTCCTTCAGTCGGCTTAATAAAAATCTTGCTTTTTTCATCTAGAACACGTGTTAATTATTAATAAAATGAAAATTTATTTTACGAAATTTATTTATTTAATTAAAAAATACTAAATTTGTAATTAATTTTATTGTTTTCATTTGAGCATACTTTCTGAAATTTTTTAATCAATTTGTAAAATTATATGAATCTACGGAAACATGCCATTTTAATCAATTACAGTTTTTGCAAAAATACATACACAATATTAAAAAATAATTTATTTGATTATCTAACAATACTTTGGGCATATTTTCTGAAAATATCAAGAATTGTGATTATTATTATTATTATGATGATTATTATTATTTTTATTTATTATAATAACTTGCAAATTTTGCATTCGCCATCAATTTATGCATAGTTTTTAATCAATTACGTTTTTTTTAAAGATATGAAAAGTCGACGTTCTTCAATTTAATACCACTTATATGGGTTTGACGGCACAAAGGACAAGCAGACCACATTTTTTATATAACCATTAAAACTTAATATTTTTATTATTGTAAACGTTTCCGAAAGTCAAAATAAAATAAAAAAATAATTTTAGTTAACATAATCATAAATTGTTAACGTGACTTTTGATAATGGTACCAACGTGACACATTGTTGTATTGAAAAAAAAACAATTGAAATTGAATCAGGAATATTTATTTATTAATCCCGCAAATATTTTTTTTAAATTTGTTAGCGCTAGAGTAGGGCTCTATGAAGTATTATTGAAAATATTTACAAAAAAGATATCAAGCCGTACCTGTTTCAGTTATCTCCCGGTATAATAATTTTTTTTTTATAAAAGTTTGAATTTATCTCATTATCAAGCAATGCATACATACATAATACATGCGTATTATCACCTCTATAATTTTTAGTAGTTTTTTTTCTTCAAAATTATATATATATATAAAAAAATATTAAAAAAAATAAATGTATTTATTTTATTATGAAACAGTGATTAAAGCATATTTTTTTAAATGTTTATTAAATAATACATGGAAATTGTGGCTTCAGCATCAATATTTATTAATGTATACAGAAGTTGAGTTTTTAATTAAAAAAAATATATAACAATTTATTATTATTAAAAAATGTCAAAAAAAAATTGAATTCATTTCATTATTAATTAAGCTGGCCTTTCCAAGTCCTCAAAAAATATTGCTTCATGTGGAAAATTAAAGGTTAATTATAGGGTAATTAAGTACCATATTTTCAAATATTAAAAACAAGAGTAAAACAATATGACCCTAAAATTTGGAAATATGGTATATATTTTTTTTGACGACTTGGTACCGCTAAAGGGAGTACTTTTTTTAAATATATAAAAATTATAAATTATTAAAACAAAAATTTTGAATTTATTTTATATTTTCTGAAAATTTAAAAAAAAAAATTTTTAATAATTAAATCAAAATTCCGATCTTAGCTTCAATTTATGTGGATTTTTATATATAAAGTGTTTTTTAAAAACATACTGAGTGACAACTGAAACTGATAAATTACATTTTTTTTAATATATAAAAATTATAACTTATTAAAAAAGTATAATAAAATTTTTAAATTTATTTTATATTTTCTGAAAATTTGAAAACGACAACGTGTACATTTTGATGAGGACATTTTGATAAACCACTTTTTTTAAATTATTTAAATAAATTAAATAAAAATTAAGATTTAATTCGTTATCAAGCAACTCATTCTGAAAATGTCTCAATAAATACTAACATCAAAATGTGAAATACTGTGATCTCAGCAGCAATATATGGATATGTTTAAATGTATACCGTCTGACAAATTTTCTTATGACATTTCTATGGGTTAAAATATATTATAGCCTAGTGCACCGCTAAAAATATCCAAAATATCATTTCCAGTTGAACCGGAAATAACACCAATTTTATTATATACACCCGGTATATTGTTACAATTTTGGATTTGTCAGCCCATTTTACGTATAAATCTTAATTTTCAGAAATTTTGATAACGCAATTTTTTTTAATGGAACCCAGGTATATTTTCGCAATTTTAGATTTGTTGGTTTATTGTACGTATAAAACTCAATTTTTAAAAGTCTAAATTTTTTTATATCACATAAAATTTATACATTTTTTTTTATTACATATTTGTCCAAAACGAATATTTTTTATGTTGTTTGATAGCAAAAATATATTTTATTATGATACCAAGCGGGAGTTTGATAGAAGTAAATTACAACTTAAATAATAATTATCTATGTATTATTTATAAGAGCGTGCAAATCACTCAATTTTGAATAATGTGGCATAGTGATAATTTTCCGAATAATCCCATTTGATGTTGCTATAATTTTTTTTAAACAATAACTTTTTGTCAAAATGTGATGTTACTAAAACTTGGGAAAATTGGGATTTATACATAATTAAAATGGAATAACAAATCAGACATTGAAAAAATATACCGGGTACTTCATTTAAAAAATAAAATTGAAAAATAGTGCATTTTACAATATATTGATAAAGAGAAAAGATATGGACGCTTGCCTGTTTGCCTGTTTCTGTTGTGACCTGGTATTGGTAAAATCTAAAAGAGGTGAAATCAAATTTTTATTTTATTTTATTATTGTGTGCTTAATAATAAAATAAAATAAAAATTTGATTATACTTTTCATAGACTTTAAACATAAATGTATTTTAAAGAAATATATAAAAATTATACAACATTTTTTAATAGCTCGAGCTAAACAATGTTTCGGGCATATTTTCTTAATAATTCTTTAAAAATATACCAGTATATTATTATTGTAGAAAAATCTTGAATTTATTTTGTTATCATAAATTTGAGCAAATTTTCCGAAAATTTTAAAATAATAACGTAGCTGCCTATTATCACCATTTATACAGACCCTAAAAAAATTACATGTTGTCCAAAAATATATATAAAACAAAGTATTTTTTGCGATTTCAAAATGATCCAATATGTGATTTTTGGGTCCAGTTTATGCCGATAAATTTTAATGAAAACATTATTTACAAAAAAATAAATAAAAATTAAAATAAAATTTTGAATACATTTTATAATGTGTTAGGCATGTTCTGAAAATTTGAAAATAAGTATTATTTATTAACATGCCATTTGTAACCTCGGCGCATCAATTTGTGCTACTTTATAAATGTGTATTATAAAAATTTATAAATATATATTTTCGGAGAAAATGTGTATTATAAAAATTTATAAGTTGCACACATCCACTCACTTTGACTTCATTATTAAAAACTACATTTCTACATAAACTGATTATTAATATTTATAATTAAAAATAGCATTGATGGATTATAAATTCAAAATTTTATTTCAATTCTTATATAGAATTTATTTTATAATCCATCAATGCTTTTTTTAATTATAAATATTAATAAGCAATTTGTGACATCAGTTTATGCTGAAATGTAGTTTTTAATAATGAAGTCAAAGTGAGTGGTTGTGTGCCCTTCTTGTAAATGATAAAGGATACTAGACTAACTGTCTAGAACAACCAATATAATTTACAGGCAATCAATATCACAACGCTTAATTGACCATAGAATCAAATCATTAAATAAAAAGTTTAAAATGCAATTCCAAGTTGCTACAAGCGGCAAGAATGAAATGCATACAATTGTTTCTTATATACAATTGTGGTTTTTAATATTTTTTTTCGAATTTAATATTATACAAAAAAATATTTAAATAAACTAAAATAAAATATTGAATTTATTTTTTTATCAAGCAAAGCTTTTACATGTAATTTAAAACAAAACGCATTTTTAAAATAAATTTTTCTTTAATTTCATTATCAAGAAATGTTATTTTCTTAACATTTGGTTATTCTAAATATTAAATATAGTATTTTCAATCGCGTTAGTATGGAAAATATTTTTATCATCGCAATTACTCATGATTTATGAAGACGTTTAAAATAATGAGTCAAGTTATGATTATGAGTTATCACTGACTGAGACATTATAATCACCTCGCATCATAAAAATTATTTGTCTGATAAATAAGATAAAGCATTATATCTATTCCCTGGCCAGGAATTTATTTATCGCATTTATATATATATATATATATATATATATATATATATATATATATATATTATGTCTGTATATATAATCATATATTCACTATTTATAATATTCATAAGCTATAATTGTATGTATAAAATTCGAATTTTTATAATGAATTTAGTCGTATTAAAAGGATTATAGAATATTGCGTATAGGAAATTATGTCATGGTGGCCAAAGAAGATTTTATTTTAGCTTATTGTTTCCAGCATTTTCCTATAATGATCACCGAAGGAAAAGTATCTCGATCCTATAAATCGAATTCTATTTCAAAGCAAAGAATTATATCTCCGCTAATTGCTTTCTCTGATGTTATTATATTCTCTCGCATCCTTCACACAGACAGCGCTGCCTGCCAGCCTGCCAAGACAATATCAGTTAGTTGATTTAATCCTCTGGCACTTCTTTTTCTTCGTCGCCGTTGCCAACCCCAACGTCGCTCTATATTTAGATGGTTCGAAATGCGATAAATAAATAAAAAATCGATGGCCTTCTTGCGACCGCCCCGGAAGATCAGAAAATAGAAAAGAAGCAGGCAGCGGCACCGGTTCACGCTCGTTAAGTTTGACCGACTGGCAGGCAGGCGGGCAGCAAAGGCAAGTCCGGAGATGGGAAAAGTTTCGCTCGCGCGTCCCCTTCTCGTTGGGGAGAAATTAGACAAACGGATGCGAAAGTTCTGATATCCCAAGATTCTTTTTTTAGATTGTATGGCGAGAAAATAAAATAATTACTTAACTTTTTTATTCAATTCCACCCGGAATATATGCAGAATTTTTGTCAATTTGTTTTTTTTTACATGAAATCTAATTAAAATTTGCTTGTTTATTGTCTGAGTACGTGCGTTACCCTTTCATTTCCGTCATAAAATTTTCTTCTATACCATGTAATAACATGGCGACTGAATGAATTTCAACGAAATGAATTGAATTCGATTAGAATTTCATTGACTATTTCTCTCTATAATTATAAACCAATCATATCAAGCCATTTTTAATTTGTTGACTAATCAGATTTTACTTACTCTGGAAATCGCACTTGTGCAAGAACTACAGTGAAAATTCAACTTGTGCACTTTTGAGCAATTACAATCAAAATCAATTCATGCCTTTTCTAGACAATTATATTATTCAAGCTATTTTTATGATAATTGAAGACCTCTGGGCAACTAGGCTATTAGCCACAATCGGAATTTATTAAGTAGTGCAAATTATTTATTAAATATTAACCTAATATGAACTTTTTCATTGATTTTTTACACGTTCATTGTATACTCTAATATACACAGAACAAGCACTTATTAAGATAATAAACATGTTTATTAAAATTATCATAAAAATTGCAACTTTTTAAAACTTGAGATGTGGCATTGTTGGCCCTTCAATTTACAATGCACTTAATATATACTATTGAAAATTTATGAAAGATGATCACATTTTCTGTATTTTTCTAGAAAGCTTGAAATTTTTCAGCAATTCAACGAATATCTATATTATAAATTAAACAAATTTTGTGAAATTTTTTTATGAAATTGTTTTAAATATTCTATGATCTTTCTTAAAATTCTAAAGAAATTTTATGAAGTTTGATGAATGTCAACGAAAACGAACGAACGAAATTTTATGAAACAGTTTGTCAAGTTTTGATATTTGACGATGCTAGGAGTTCCGGGTTCGATTTCCGTGATTATAAATTTTTTCATAAAAGTTATAATAAAAGTTTTACTTCTGCCTTATGGTCGAAGCACATTACTGTTTAATATATAATAATATTTAATATGTCTTTGAAATTTTTATGAAATTACTGTAAAATTTCTAGTATGCTGTGAAATTTTCATAAAATTCTGGAAATTTTTTAAATGAGATTTTATTAATTTTAATTAACATTTTAATTTAAATCTGCAAGTCAAATGTTCTGAGTTTTTATTAATTTTTAGTGAGATTTTAATCAAATTTTATGTTCTGAGTTTTTTATATCAAGTTTTTATAACATATTTAAGTAAAAGACATTAAATTTCTTTACAAAATTGTTCAAATTAACAATAAAGCATATATTTTTAAAAAATTGTAATGGTGGGAAAACATATGTTTGCAAATATAAATAGAATGTTAATTGAACAAGTTGTCCAATTATAATTATATATATATATATATATATATATATATATATATATATTTTGTTAATATTTTTACTTCTTAATCGGTGTTTAGTTGAATAATAAACAATCCAGTTTACTTCAATATTTGATAAAGGAGAAAATAATTTGAGAAAATAAATTATTAATTATTAATTAATCATTTTGTTGGTGAACCCTGCAAATATAGAAAGATATGTTTTTAGGAAAGCAAATACATATATTTTAATAACTTGTTTTATTTATTAAAAAACGGATGTGGTATCACTAATAAAGAACTTTAAACTTAAAAAAAATTCTATAGTATCTCTTTTTTCTAAATTGTCATTAACATAAAATGATTGTTACGCCACTGGCGCTGGAAAATTCTGCTGCGCGGCTTATGGCGCCGCCTCGCGTCGACAACTCAAACCGCACGCTTTTGCAGGAATCGCGCAAACCGTGTAATCGAGTCCGGGCGTACTTTCAAGCTTTTCCGGTAGCAGGCGCCACCGATACCGGATATCTAATTATCGATACCGCCGGCACATTACGAAGAAGATGAAATTTACAGTGGCGGTGTTGATGATCTAATAACTACCGCTCTCGGTTTCTATCAATTAATATAATTATTATTATTATATGTATAGTACATTCAAGCATCAAATTAAATACAATATCTCTACATAACGATGGCAAAGTTTTACTAGCACGTATCATTTTTTTTTTCTAATGAACCCTCTTTCCTTTCTTTTTAATATTCATTGTGTTTTTTAATAATCTAAGAACTTCAGTATGTTTAACAAAAATTGTTTTTGCAATATTTATAGATATAATGTGTTTTTTTTGGCTCTCCTGATAAAGTTCATTTTTGTTCATCGCGTTATTAGATCTTTCCCATCGAAATGTGGATATGTTGTATTTCAACTTGATGCTTGAATGTATTAAATTGTAATAAATAAAATAAACGTTGTAATAATAGTAATAATATGTTTATTAACGCATTTTTGTTAACACATAAAACATCATAAAAAGTACATAAGAATTACATACACATATGGTCTATGTACCAGCTACCAGCTTTCCATCAAACATTGTTTTCTTCAAAATGATTATATTTTGTAGTTTTAATTTGGAATAATTTTTGCAATTTTAGCCGACATCATTTTACTCCAAGTATTGTCAAATATATGGTAAAATCATAAGGATGGTTTCGACCTCTACTATGTGGTACTTTATTATTAGAAATAAATAAAACAAAAATTACAATGTTTTTATAGTTAAACTTATGAAGGTCATTATCAAGTGTACCATCACTTGATAATGACCTTCATAAGTCAAAACTCGAGTCGCTTATATTTTTATTTTTAATAAATAAAATGTTTGTGGTTAAAAACATTGTAATTTTTGTTTTATTTATTTTTAATATTGTAAAATGTGCACAAAATGGTTAAAAACGCAAAATATCAAGAAACTGTTGCAAAATAGTAATATAATATAAATTTAAAGTGAAGTTTAAAAAATATTTAAATTTTGTAAAATGTGCTGATAAATCGAAAAAATTTGAAAAAAAATCAAGAAAAAAAGGTGGAATTGAAAAAGTCACAAAATATTGAAAACCGTGTAGAAATTAGCAATAGATGTAAAAAAAGAGAATGGAAAATGTGAAATATCAATAAATGTCGTAAAATGTGAAAGAATGTAAAAAAATATGGAATATATAAAAAAGGTCGAAAAACGTGGAAAAATCACTAATAATTTATTTAAAAATGTTGTTAATCCTAAACTTTGAAAAATTTGGAAAAAGTTATAAAACATAGAATTTTAGGAAAAAAATGCTAAATGTGGAAAAATTGTTGAAAAGCGTGTAGAAGTTGTGAAAAATCTAAAATAATGCTATACGTGTTGTGGAATATCAATAAATGTTGCAAAATATCTTGAAATATGTCAAAAAAGAAAACAGAGAAATAGTTACAAACATGAAAAATTGTGTTCCAAAAGTATCATAACAATCTTGCAACAAATTATGAAATAATCTAAAATTGTGAAAAATGTGTGCAAATATGTAAAAAAGAGCTATATAAAGTAGCAAAAACATCAAGAAGAATACGAATATTGCCAATAAAATCTATTTGCAATTTAAATTATACTTGAAATTAAGAACAATGTAATTGTTAAATAATTAACACGCCATTACTTCATGTTGAAATTAATGTTTCAAAAATTTACGGTGGGCGAGGATCGAATCCAAAACCTTCATATTACATGTCTGATCCTAACCTAACCTAACCTAACCTAACCTAACCTAACCAATTGAGAATACTGAGATGGTAGTAACTGTATTGTTTATTGTTATAATAACAACCGTATTGTCAAGGCGAAAAGAATCTTTGAATCATTTAATATATTGAATATTCATAATAATGAAATAATTATTTTAATTTAATCTTAGGGTCTATGTAGTAAATTAAGTTGCAAATAGTTATTATTTATTCTATTATTTATATGTTATATTGTGTGCACGTCTTGTCTATTACTAGCACAATACATGAACATTTTGACGGCGACCGACAACATAATATAAAAAATAATATTTTATACAATTTAAATTAATAAAAGGAGTCAAGTTGAATTGTACAAGTATAATAGACTTGACGTGCACACAATGTGTATGTGTATAGCAACTAGCCGACCTAGTTAGGATGCTAATAGTTCTGTGATCGAATCCCGGGCATAAGCAAAATTTGAAATTAATTATCACTTGATTGGTATTGATTGTAATAACCTTTCAAGCAAACCGTATTTATAATATTCTTTGTTCTATTAACAATAGGCTTGGTTCTATGAAATGAATTCTTTAAAAACATAAATATTCTAATAAATGGTTCAAAGATTCACTTCGCCTCGACTTGCGGTTATATGAAGAAAAATCAAACCAGTTACTACTTATCTACTTATTGTCGTATGCTCAATCGGTTAATGGGTCAGACCCTAATTATTCGTTTGGAGATGAGTTTTTCTATTATTTTATATAAAAGATTTAGTATATGTAACTGTTTATGTCTTTTATAATTTCTTGCGGATTGTTACAATCAATGCAGTTATATACCCTTGAATAGAAGCATCTATTAAATAGATATACTAAATTCATTCTAAAGACTATAAAATTAAAACGCCACAAATATAATAAGGAAAATATATATTTCAACTTATGTTATTCACAAACTATATATAAATTTCGGCATCTATGTGTCATTATCAATAGATATACTAAAGGTTTTGCTTTTTTTTAATAATAGTAAGATAAGTCAATAGTTCCAGCATTACATGCATTACGCATACAATCAATGAGACCCAAAACATCAACCTCGGCTGTATCAGAAAAATAGCTGCTGTTGAAATTATATCTTGGTTTTGTGCAATTTATTGACCGATTTTGTACAAATTTGTCATTGATATGTGCTTCGGTGATAAAAGCAAAGTGTATGACAAATTCTTCCGTTACTTTTTTTGGATTAGATACGTCATTGTTATTTATGTTTAATGAAATTTTATCAAGTTGATGACTTTCGTCATTTCATCATTTTAGTATTAATTATTTGCTCAAGCTTTTTTTGTATATTTTGTGATTTATCTATAGTCAATTCTATTACAAAGAAAGAAAACCTGAGATGTCGAAAAATGTGTGCACAAATGTTTAAAAAGATAACATAGATAAAACTGTAAAAAATATCAAAGAAATATTTAAATGAAAAAATGAAATTGTATAAAAATTTGCAAAAAGATATAGCAGCACTGTATTTTCCATAGCTTCTTAA
>JARJEC010126664.1:0-11145 GCA_030264575.1 Tachinus sp. AB-2021
AAAATGATTGAGGATTTTTAAATAGCCTGCCAAAAACAATCGTGTCACGCGGAAAAACGGTACATAAAAGTGAGTTTAGCAACTAAATTAGAACTATTAATGTCTTCATTAACACGTTTGTGCAATACACATTTTTTAAGATTGTTTTCAGATTGTTGAGTTTTTTGAAATTATGAAGAATTCTTTAGATTTAAGTGGAATTTATGACAAGTTTCATGGAGTTTTTTTGCAATTGCATATTATACGAGTTATTTGGTAAGATTAAGTTTTTTTGGAATTATAAGGATTTTTTTGCATATCTGGAACTTTTGGGAAGTTTGTGTGTATTTTTTTAATGATTTAGGATAAAAGCAAAATCCAATAGATGGCGCTTTTGAGAAGTTCAAATGAGAAAAACTGATCAAGTAATCTGGCAGCCAGTGACAAGTAATCTGTGGATATATTAAGTTATATTGCTATCAGAGATGGGTTTATTAAAGAAGGAAAACCGGTTTTAAACCTGAGCACTGAACAAAATCATTGTTTATAGGTGATTTATGTAGTTGAGGTTATTTTAAAAGCCACCATGACAGTGACAGTTCTGAATAACATTGATCACGTGGGTTTTGTTTTCCCCATTTGAATAGTTAAAAATTGAACACCAGAGGTCTGCCACTCTGCTGGTTTTTTCCCATAGATTTTATTTTTATTTATTTTTTTGCAGTTATAAATTTTTGAGAATTATTCTAATTATGTAGTGTTGAAAAATGTTTTTGCTGCAACAACTTTAGGGTATCTCTCGGCCTTCTCCGTTAATAATAATAATTATTATTATAATGTTTATTTTAGCATTACATATATATATATATATATATATATATATATATATATATATATATATATATCTAGAAAATGAAATTGCCGCAGTTCAATGCTAATTGATTAATTGATCTTCCATCGGGCCCCTAATATCATCACAAACCTAAATAAAATACATTTGAAAAATTACTACTTAATTAATTCCAAACATAATTCATATTTTAAGAATTCCTTAAAAAGTTATAAAACGCCTCATTTGTAAAAAATAATATTATTTGTTTATCAAACGTTGGAAGTTGTAGATTCACAACATGTTGCGTCAATTTAACTATTGCTATTTTGAGATTTCTTTAAGCGTAGAGAATTTAATTATTTTTTATGATTCTAATTATATCTGCAACAAATCTAATACAAATAAAAGAGGCATCACAGTTTAAAAACACTTGAACGACCATAGTACATATGCATAAAATTGCAGAAAGCATAACGAAGACACTACATAACCTGCAATATAAATACAAAACGTAATCACAACACTTACATAGTACAACAATATTTATTACATTTCTTATCTATCTTATATTGATTTGTAATATTTCCAGCAATACTGTGTTTATTTATAAAAATAGAGGATAATAATTACATAATACATAACAAAATACTAAATAAACTAAGCAAATTAATTACAAATTAACTTAAAAATATACGTACACAATACATAAATAAAACAAATAAATACTGCAGTGGTCAGGTTTTTATTATTTTTTTTATAAATGCATTTAACTCTTTTTTGAACTTACTTATTAATGAAGTTGCTTTAATTTTCTCGGGTATTTTATTGAATTCAGTGATTTAATTAGCAATTATTGACCGCCAATATTTTTTGGTAGCCGTATCTGATCTAAAGTTCTCTAATTGAAGAATAATTGTGAATATTGCTTTTTTTTAATTTTCAAATTATTAAAAATATACAATTGATCCCACGATATTAATAACAATTGTATCTGCTACAATTGAAGCATGTTTAGTTGCCTATATTAAATCCTCCACATAAAATGAATGAAACCAATCATAATGAGAACAAAAGGCAATATAATATAACTCAAACAATTGATCGAAATTAAACTATAATTTCACGATCATTGCAAATACATCCATTAAGAATTATGGATAAAAATGATTGCTTTTTTTATTGGACGTTTTTCTTAGATAAATTTTATATAAGGAAATGTGCGATTTATTTCTGCTTCGGAATTTGAAAAGTGGCGTGTAAAATGATTGACTACACGCGAATAGTATGTGACTGTAGATGTGTAACGATTAGGGGCGGTTAATTGAGGAGTTCCACATGAAAAAAAAAATGATTGTACATTGCTAGATTGCGGGCACGGAACGAATTCGTAATAAAAGGGGGCGATATATATCGGACTATTTTTTTTTATTAAAAGACATTTGTAACGTGAATTGCACGGTCGTTTATATTATTTTATGAGGTGAATGTCATTTGTCAACTGTACATTAGTGGCTTTCACGTTTGATGCCGCCAACCAAATCGCTTTCAATCATGCTAATTTTATTCGTCAAGAAATTTTTAAAGATAACGATTTCGCTACAAGAAATATTTTCATGTGCAATCTAATTTGCTACATTTTTTGCCTTATTTGCCATCGCTTTAAGAAATAATATATTTTAAAATTTAATTTGCTGCAGGTTTTACTTGAAACAATTTAAAATTTTATTTGTAAGTTCTTAATTAATTAATAAATTTTTAATAAAAGTTATTTGTATTTTAATGTATGCAACCAGTTATGCATTATGTTTAAAGGTGGAATTAATTAGGAATCACAAAAGTATGCGTTAAATTTGAATTATATTCTATTTATTTAAGAATTAGAACTTTTATACCGGCCCATGCTGGGAGCAAAGTATGTGGCTGTGGCTAGACGCTTCAAACCCCGCAAACCTTTATAACTTTGTTTTTAGACCTCTCATCAAGAAACCCTTTGATGGTGTATAATATATTTGTATAATAATTATTAGATTTGATATTTTTATTTCACGTACTATGGCGCTTTTGAGATGCTGAAATGGAGAAAACATTGGTTTAAAATAACCTTATTTTTCCCTTTTGGTTGATATATTGTCCCTCAAAATTAAAATATTTGTTTATACACATATTTCACAGTTTATGTTTCAATGTTTTTTAATTTAACATATACCACGTGAATTTTATTTTCCTTATTTTAGCGGCTGCAAATTTTAAAACGACAGGTCAACCCTCTCCTATATCTCGATAGAAGTTTTACTTTTTTAAGTGAAAGAGTCCGAAAAAGCGGATAAATAAATCATAAACCAATTTAGGTGAATCTGATGGGGATTCGGGCTACTGCCCGAATGGGAATAAGTTTTACTGTTGACGCGCGCATTCCCGGGGTGGATGTGCATAAATAAAAAATATGACGTTAACATTCAATTTTCAGTATAATTATATTATAATTAAATTAAAACTTTTACATCTACTGTGTGTGTGTTCCATGCACTCACAATTTTTTTTCTTATTTCCTATTTATTTTTCAGCCAGCTTGGATGAAAATGAAAGAGTACTGGGATAAACCATTCGAAGATCGCTACGAAAGGCAGAATATGGATGCCGAACGACCTCCTTTGAAGGTAAATTGCTTTTTTAACTTGGTTATGAGACAAAATAACACACAGTTTTTAGGTTATAATTGTGCCGCATTCACACAACGATCCGGGATGGTTGAAAACTTTTGAGAATTACTTCCACTATCAATCGCGACAGATCATGAACCACATGGTCACCAAACTGCAACAACACAAAAATTTGACCTTTATTTGGTCAGAAGTGGCATTTCTAAACGCTTGGTGGGAGGTAGCACATCCCAGCAAGCAACGAGCGCTTAAAGCGCTCGCACATTCCGGTCGATTGGAGATCACTACCGGCGGTTGGGTCATGACCGACGAAGCCAACTCCCACATGTATGCCATGATCGATCAACTGATCGAAGGTAAGTTAGTTCTAAAAACATCACCATTTTATTTTTGACAGTTTTGAAAAGTCTAACATATTTTTGAAATGAGAGTGAGTGAGTGAGTGAGTGAGTGAGTGAGTGAGTGAGAGAGAGAGAGAGAGAGATAATGGATATATTTAGACATTTTATTTTTTATTTAAAAATAATTGACATATTTAGGTATTTTATGAAGTGACATTTTACATATTTTATACAGGTTCGTTCAGCGTAATGGACATATTTAGACATTTAATACAGGGGTTTTCATATTATATTACATAATAGCCATATTTACAGATTTTACACGAGGTCCTTTAAAATAATTGAAATATTTAGCTATTTTATGAAGTTTTTTTGCAAAAAAGAACGTTCCAATTTCATGTATTTTATACAGGATTGTTCAATTCAGTGAAGTTGCCAACCAAATTTATTCAAGTTGCAAACCAAATACCATATTATCTTGAAACACAGATTTGTCAAAATTAAGTAACATTATAACCAATTGTATTGCATTGATGGGTATCGTTAAATGAACATTATGCTGTATTATTTTATTGATACTTTGATACTGATTCACACTCATTATATAATTGAAATGATATTTTCTTTTTCATCTGAAACGTCAGCACTAGATTGAATTTACTTGGCTAAAAATAATTCTATTAATATAATAGTTGGGCGGTTGGTGTTAAACAGGCAATTTTTATCATAGAGGGTCCACCTATTCCGTCGCCAACATTTTTTATTATACAATAGTTGCGGGGGGGGGGGGGCTAGGTTACCTACGAAATTTTATAACTAGATTTAGTGTAATTTAAAATCATATTTAGATAAATCTCCAACCAAAACTTAATAGAAGAAAAATTAAATTTTGATAGAAAATGTGCAAATAACAAACAAACATTTAATAATTTAGTTTCAAACCACATCTTAGTATTTAAATTTTTGTTGCAACTCAATTTAATTCAAAAGTGGACTATGTTTATTAAATTCGTTTGTATTCAAAGTAAAACCTAATAAACTAAGTAAACAAGAAAATTTAGCAAAGTTACAAACCAAATAAACCAATTATAAGCGGTTGCATCTCAAGAATCTAATTTTAATACAATTCCATTCACTTGTGAATAATGCAGCCATGTTTACAGCCAGATTTAGCATAGCTTTAAATTGAATTTAGCGGAGCTGCAAACCAAAGTAATTTATTAATAGACAGTAGAAAATAATCTTGATGAGATTACCAAAAAACATAAACTAACTAATTAATTTTGGTTACAAATTAATTTTAGATAAACATAACAGAATTACATATGATAAGCTGCACATTATTTTAGCGAAGTTTCAAATCGAATTTATCGAAGTTGTAAACCAAACATTTTAAATATGGAAATACGTACATGTTAGCTAAGCCAATTTTTGAACTAATTAATTTGTTTTAGTTGGACCAGTTAAGTTTAAAACCTTTTTAAGTAAAGTTCCAACCTATTTTACTTTGATTACGGACAAAATTCATTTTGATGATTTATGAAAAATTATTATTTAATCCGTCTACTTTTTTTTAAGTTTTAAATCAATTTTAGCGGAGCTGAAAACCAAAAAAAAGATTGTTGGCACTAAACAAAAATTAATTTAGATAAGGTTTTTGTTTTTGTAAATAGCATAACTAAAGTTAGTCTGGAATAAATTTAGCGAATATTTAAACGAAATTTAGCGGAGTATCAAACCAATGCAATTAGTTAATAGAAAAAAATTTCATTATATATCT
This sequence comes from Tachinus sp. AB-2021, assembly GCA_030264575.1. Lineage (NCBI taxonomy): Eukaryota > Metazoa > Arthropoda > Insecta > Coleoptera > Staphylinidae > Tachinus > Tachinus sp. AB-2021. The sequence continues at coordinate 5,593 of JARJEC010126664.1, forward strand.
ACCAATCAAATCAATGTTATTATCATTCAATCAAAAGCTTTAGTAGTATTCAGAAATTATTGTCGATTAAGCTTTTATTCACTTGTGAAACCAAAACCATTAATAATACTCGGAAGTTAACGTCGATTGAGTTGTTATTCATATGTGAAATCTAGCAATATTAAAATTAACTCCAAATTACATATAGCAAAGTTTCAAACCAAATTAAGTGTTGCTGCAAACCAAAACAATTATTTAGTAGAAAATAGAAATTAACTAATTTTATTCACATAACTATACAAAAAATAAATTAAATTTTCGACCAAATTTATTGAAGTTGTAAACCAATTATTCTAAATATATAATTAAATTTTAGGAGAAAAATTTCTTTGATAAATTTTAAACATTTTTAACAAAAATTTTATTTACAAACTAAAATTTAGCAAGGTTACAAATCAAAATAGCTAATTTTGGTGTGAAACCTTGCTAAAACAAATTGTAGTTAATTTTCGTTTTTTTTCCATAGGCCACCAATGGGTGCTGACAAATTTGGGCATCAAACCGAAATCGGGTTGGTCGATAGATCCGTTTGGACACGGCAGCACTCAGCCGTACCTTCTAGCATCTGCCGGCATCAAAGGAACCGTAATTCAAAGAATCCATTACGCCTGGAAGCAGTGGCTTGCGTTAAAACAATATGGGGATTTCAAATGGGTTCCGAATTGGACGCCATCGGATCCTACGGGGACTATTCTGACACATAATCAACCGTTTGATATATATTCAATTAAACACAGTTGCGGCCCCCACCCGTACGTTTGTTTAAATTTTGATTTCCGAAAAGTTGCCGGCGAATATACAGAATATTCAGTAAAAGCTCAATCGATCACCGATAAAAACGTTAAGGAAAAGAGCGAATTATTGCTGGAGCAATATGCTCGGACCGGATCATTATTTCCGCATAACGTCGTATTAATGCCCTTAGGAGATGATTTCCGATACAACGTTCCCGAAGAATGGGATCAACAATATACGAATTATATGAAATTGGTTAATTATATCAATAGCAATCGAGAGAAATATAAAACGGAAATCTCATTCGGGACTCCGAAAGAATATTTTGATGCGATTTTAGACCGTTACGATCAGTTTCCGACTGTAAAAGGTGATTTCTTTGTTTATTCGGATATATTTTCCGAGGGAAGACCGGCGTATTGGTCGGGTTATTTTACGACGAGGCCTTTTATGAAAATTTTGGATCGGGAATTGGAAAATTCTTTGAGAGGAGCTGAGGTATTATACACGTTGGCAATTAATAGCGCACGGCAAAAAAATCTCCTGCCGTATTTGAAAGTGCTCGAAAGGGATTATGAAAAATTGGTTTTGGCCCGTCGGAATTTAGGCTTGTTTCAACATCACGATGCCATTACGGGTACCAGTAAGTCGTTTGTTATGCGAGATTACGGATTAAAGTTGTTTGAAAGTTTACGGGATACCACGAAAATCCAACAGAATGCACTGGAGAGTTTAATGTTTGGCGAAAGTAAGCCGTTCAAGTCGGAAAAAAATGTTTTGTTGAGCGATCTGGAGCGTGATTCATATGAAAAATTGCCAAAAAAGACTGCGATTGTTTTGGAAGCTGGCAAATCGAGGAAAATTGTAATATTTAATCCCCTCGGACAAAAACAGGATCAGTTGATTCAGTTACGTGTCACGACTAATAATGTTAAAGTTACCGATTATAATAACGACGAAGTTGCGTTTCAAATTAATCCAGTTTGGAATAGCACGGAACTGAATACCAAAGTTTATATAATGGCCGAGGAATATGAACTGGTTTTTATTGCGACGATGAAAGCCTTATCAGTGGCGACTTTTAATATAAGCTACGCCGAAGGAGCCGAATCAAAATTAGCAACGATTTATTGCAATAAGTGCCATCGCAAGCAAAGCCCCCCGCAGGAAGGCGCTTCCTTTTTAAAAACAAAATTTACAATCAAAAATACGCAACTTGGTGATATTCAACTTGAAAATCAAAATATAAGAATACTATTCAACGGAAACACCGGATTTATGAAAAGTGTAACACGTAAAGCGACTCGGAAAACTACGCAATGCGCAATACAACTCTCTGCCTATCGTTCAGCACAATTCCATTCCGGGGCTTACCTTTTTATGCCCGATCCCAATGAGCACGATATCGAAAAAGACGTTTTGCAACAATACAAGGATCAATTCAGCATTATAATTACATCTGGATCGGTTTTAAGTGAAATTACCGTAATTTACGGAGTATTTCTGGTACACACCGTTAGAATATTCCACATCAACTCCGCCTTATCTGATGGAATCTATATCGAAAACGAAATCGATTTTGAAAATGCTCCGAAAAATCGCGAAACTGAACTTTTCATGCGATTAGTAACAGAAATACAAAATGGTGAGCCGCCTGAATTTTACGCAGATTCCAATGGGTTTTCAATGCAGAAACGTGTAAAAGTAGATAAAATCGGAATCGAAGGCAATTATTTCCCGATAACAACAATGGCATTTATACAAGACGATAATATGCGAATTAATTTATTAACGAATCATGCGCAAGGCGCGGCAAGTTGGCAGCCCGGTTTTCTCGAAGTAATGCTGGACCGTCGTACGCTTTACGATGATTCTCGAGGAATGGGCGAAGGTGTTGTCGATAATCGTAAAACAACCCACAAATTTTGGCTGCTATTGGAAGATTCCGTAACGACGACCCCGAAAAAAGAATCAAGATTTGAAAATGAATACGACGTTGTTCGAAGCTTCAACGGAAATGAACCCATGCGGATAGAATCATACACGCGTCCTTCTTTATATGCCAATCACATTTCCAATAATCTCAATTACCCCTTCAGCACGTTCATATTGGAAGACGGAGTTGAAATGAACGATACGTTAATTAAACTAATAAAAACTGAATTTCCATGCGATTTGCACCTTGTTACATTGCGCACTCAACCCGATCCAGTTTATACACAATTCCCGTCGAATAATGCCCTTTTTGTTCTCCATCGGCAAGGTTATATATGTTCCGTTAATCATAATTACACTTGCAATATCAGTCGATTTGAAGACGGTGCTAATTTCAATTTGCTTAATGTTAAAAAAATTGTGCCGACTTCGTTGACAGGCATCGATGTGACTGGTGATGCCTTGCAGGACTTTTCCGACATTGTTATGACGCCAATGTCGCTACAAACTTTTAATGTAACTTTTAACTAGAACTTTGTTTGTTTTGTGATTTAGAATTTTTAATATGTTATTTATATAAGAAGCGAATGAATTTAATATTTTCAGATGTAGATAAACTATTTGTAAATAGAAAAATTTATATATATTTTAAGGATGAAATGACTAATATATCGTGTGCCCGTTTTTTAAAATACAATAATTCAAATTATTTACGCAGCAAGTTTCACACGCTTTGGCTCGAGCAACATTGAAAAGTCAAAATCGTGTCGTGGAACTTGCCGTAATTGTGTTGTAACATTTTTTATATAAAACAACTGGCAGTATTAGACTTTCATTTTTATCTGTTGTTAGACTTAAGGGAATTTTATTTTTTTACACATTTGTTGACTTATACACCGACTGATTATTTTATGGTTTATTTGTATATTTTACAGAAACAAATTTGTTTGGAGCCAATCCAAATCCTGAATATTTTGCATACAAGGAGCTGTAATATTTTTTTGTATAATTTACCAAAATAAAATTACATTGAATTAGTAATTCTGTTTATGAATAATTTTATTAGTTTTTTAATATTTTCCGTCTCGGTAAACCCCTTCATGTTACGCCACTGCAGCAAGTAAAGAGGGTTGCATAAGAAACACCAATATAAAGTTTATGCTAGTACTTCATTCATAGGATGATCTGTGATTGAGACAAACCGAGGATGATTTGTGATTAAGTAATTGCAACAAATATTAGTGGCTAACAATATAAAAACATTATTTATTGTTTATAGTTCTATATATGTACAATCATTATACATTCTTCAAAAATATGAAACTGGGTTGCCTATGCATTGACAATTTATTTAAATAAATTTCTAACTCCATAAAATTATAATTTAAAATATAGCTGTTTATTTCGCATGATTATCTTTGAATTTATTATAATTTTATGTTTTGTATAATATATCAAACATTACTAGTTGGTAACTAATGGCAACCATTAACAATTAAATCAATTTGTCTTTTTTACAAAATGTCAGGTTTACCTAAATTGCCGGGATATGATTTTAAAGATCCCACCGTAAGTAGATAAGATAAATATATCAAATTCCTTCATAATTTATTTCTAGCAACAAAGCTTTCACCGATGCCAAACATTTAATTATGTAAATGGCTATAGACTGCCGAAATCGCAATTTGTGGGCACGGGAAACACGGAATTGGACGTAAATTCCGTTGGATATGTGAATCGAATGGAAGCATTGCATTACGATCCCTCGCTAACATACGGAAGAAGCCGCTCCAAAGCACCTCCGCTATTCGTACCGCATTACGCATTATACAATCAAAAATGTTTGAAATTTACCGCATTTTTCAAACAATCCATATTTGAATCGCCGCATGAACATTATCGAGTGAGGCATGTGAATTTGATATATTTCTTGGAAGATGATACTATAACTGTTATGGAGCCTAAAACACCTGTAATTAAACACGTAGATATCAATCAATTTGAAATGTATTTATATTTTTTTTATGTAGAATAGCGGCTTCGACCAAGGTAGATTAGTAAAAAGGGGAAAGCTGCCTAAAATGGAAAGAGGTGATTGTTGGCACTGGAAAGATTTGAATGTTGGCATTGACGTTGCTATTTACGGCGTTGTGTATCACATAGTGGATTGCGATTTGTTTACAAAGGTAACTATGTTTTTAAAAAACTATCAATTGTGTTATGCAACCAAACGTACACATAATTGTATAGCATGAGAATGGCTGCAAATACAAATACGAGGGATAATCAATATGTACTTTAACCGCAACATACAAAAAGATGCAATAGAATTATTTTTAAATAAAAATTAAAAAAATAAGCAAATAAAATATATATATTTTTACAACTAATGTTCCCATTTACAACGCCTTATACACTAAATTTAATTTTCAATTTAATAACGTATCATTTACGTCATAGAAACTGTTGCCTATATGAGGTGTTCTACAAGCTCTATGACAAACTTTGTCAGATGATATCTGGGTTCATTATATTTTTTTCTTAATTTAACATTTTTCTGATCTGTTTTTGTTTACAAGTTGCAAGCATTTTAAAAATAAATTTCCTTATTTTAGCTAAACTAATTTCGTAAATAAAATAACAGTTGCTATGGCAATAATTATTGTCACCTGCCATAGTTTGTCATAGAGCTTACAGAACACCATAATAATAATTATGTTATTGTTAGGAATATTACAAAAGTGTGGGTATAGTGGTAGGCGAAACAGAAACAATTCCGCCAGATCCGTACACCCAAGAAAGGATGTTTAACGCACCGTGCACTACCACGAAGACTCCTCCTGC
>JARJEC010126679.1:0-11119 GCA_030264575.1 Tachinus sp. AB-2021
TCTTGTAGTGGGTCGCATCTGTCGTTTACTAGTGTGCCTAGGTATTTTGTGCTCATAGTTCTTTCTATCCTTTCCCCCTTTACTATGATGGACGCCATGATACCTGATTATTGTGGCTTATAACTATGAATTTTGTTTTGGATCCGGCTTCCAACCCCTTTCTGTTTATGTTATTCATTAGTAGCTGTAGATCTTGTTGGTTTCCTGCTATGATCACTGTGTCGTCTGCGTATCTTATATTGCTTATTGTACCATTCACCTTTATTTCTGTGTCATCTAAAGCTTCTGAGAATATTTGTTCAACGTGGAGGTTAAATAACATTAGTGACATTATGCATCCTTGACGTACTCCTCTTTTTATCTCGATTTCTCCTGTCGATAGTTGATTCTTGATTCTAACATTGGATTGGCCAGTACAAGTTTTGGATTATTCTTACGTCTTTTTCATCTATACCAGCTCTTTTTAGGTATTCAATGACACGATCGTGGTTGATACTATCGAACGCCTTTTCATAATCGATGAAGCACAGGAAGATGTCATTTCTTTGGTTTTGTTTAAAGTTTTTTATGTTTAAAACATTAAATAAAATAAACAAAATGAAATTTTTTAATTTTTAAAACACATTTAAAACATGTTTAAATCTCGTTTAAAACAAATTACTTTTAAAATGTATTGTTTTTTTTTTATTTGTTTGGAAAGATTATTTTTGTTATATGGATTGGTACTTTCCAAATTTTGAAATAGTTTAGACACTAAAAAATCCGAAAAACTATCAACAGTATTTAAATCAGATAGACAGTAGCTTACAGCTATAAATTATGTATAGTTCGGTAATTTTTATTGTTGCTACTTTTTATGATATAATAGTATAGTAATATTTGCATTGTAATTGTTGAATTTTCACCAACTAACCATTGAACTCAAGGTTCTTCAGCCGTGTTACTATATGTATGTGTGTTAAATTATGGCATGTTACTTTAGAAATGTTCCTTTAATAACTAGAACGACATTTATTGTTGTGTCTCAATAGCAAATGGTACGGGTAGGCAGCTATGCGGTACCCATCCAAGTTCTAACCGCCAAATGTTGCTTAATTTTAGTAAACATTTTCAATTGACTGTGCTACTAATGATATGAAATTCCGACGATCTTGAATTTATATTTCTACACTTTTAGTTATTGTTTTTAAGTGTATATATAATGTGAAAAAATAATATAATGTAAAAAAGAAAATATTGCAGTTTGAGTACTCGCTACGCTTCGTGCTGTAATCGGGCAAAACTTGTTTTTTACCGTACATTGTAAATGATGGCCAAATTTGGACGTTATTATAGGCTATCTTGGAAACTAAAAATGCTAAATGAATTCTGACAAGGAAGTCTCGATCTAATTTTGCAAGATAAGTTTAACGGTAGTTAAAGGATTTTTATATAATTTACTTTCTCAGGAAAGCCTGATTTTTTCAATCAGCCGTTTTATATTATGGCTTCTATTTGGTTTATTTCTTTGTTATGGATACAGAACTAACACATCTTAGGGGTACTTGTTACGTAGAATTCAGTGGCGTAGTAGTATTTATTTCTGACTTTTAATTTTGCAGAAATTTGATCGACTTTTTTCAAGTGGAAACTATTATGCGTTATATTTTTATAAAATGTAGAATTTTATCCTAATTTCACCGATATATAATTTGTTGTTAATTGTACCAAATGTGTTCAACTGATTCAAAGTTTTTAATAAAACTTTATTATTTACTATAAAATCTATTTGTTTTAAGAATGACTGCAACAAAAAAAAATAATTATAAATTAACTTTAAATATAATAATAGTCTTTCACATTTACTCAATTTTATTGAAATCAAAATTAACTGTTACAAATTTTATACTTATGATCTAAATTAATATTTACCGCAAATAATGCAGGAAAGAAATCAATTTGTGAAATCGTTTGTACTCCGTTCTAACTTAGTAAAATTTCTAAAATGTTTCTCATTGACAATAGAAATATAGGGACAATTGTGTAAAATTGCAATATTTTAGTAAATGTCTGTCATCGTGGATCTAATCTAACAAATCTCAATAAAAGCAGGATCAATTTTAAGGATTTTCCCTCCTCGACCATTTTTATTGGAAGGTACATTATTCTAAAGTTGAATTATTTGGAATTATGAAAAAAAAAACAATTTTCAGTTAATTGGCATTTAAACAGGTATTATTAATTAATTAATTATTCCTTGACCATTATTGTTAATTTAATTCAATCTGCCTCAAGTATGTTATTATAAAATTTATTTATTATGTTATAATTGGGAAATAATATTAGTATTGATTTTATTTCAAATTTTTTTTTAATTGCACATTGATTATAATTGAAGCAATGATTTGTATACTTAAAAATTGTAAAATAAGTTCAAATTAACAGTAAAAAATATTAAAATAAACGTATAATGAGAAATTATATATTTTTACATATTTTAAAATTTTGTGAAATATTCATAATTTCATAATATTGTTAAAAATTGTACAAAAAATTATAAAAGTAATTCAAGAACTGTTTGTCAAATGCTGCGATTGTGTTAAATGTCGGGAAATCTTGGTAAAATATTGATTGAAATATTTGTAATATTAAACAATCGTTGCAAAACTGATGAAATATAAAAAAAATTAAATTGTAAAATCATTTTAAAAACCATAAAATGTTTGTAAGATGTATTGATAACAAAATATTTGCAATAATTGTTAAATGTAAAAAAATGTTAAAAATGTAAGCAACAATTTCACATTTTTAATAGTGCATTTAAAATTTAATATTTGAGAATATTTTTGATTTTGCGACAATACTTTTACAATTTTTTGTTGATTTTTAAAACACTTCTTCAAGTTTGTTAGTATTTTAAAGCAATTTAAAACATGTTTCTTAGATTATCCAATATTTTTCATAATTTTGAAAAGGCATTTTATAAACTCATTCTATAATTTTGGTTCATTTTAAGATTGTGGTTGGTTGGGTTGTGGATTTTCCCATTTTCATTATTGTTTTGTTAATAAAAATACTTTGTCTCAGGCAATTTAATAAATTTATTTAATTTCAAAGCTATGAAATGTCTAAGAATCTACTATATACATACTTTATACATTTGATTCCAGTGACTGTTAGTGATTCCATACAAATTACTTCTTATAAATTATAAATAAATAAGATCGTGTTAATGTAAAACGTCCTAACTCTCAAAATGTAAAAATCAGGATTATATGAAATTGTATGTATGCTATCTTGTGATTTGTTGTGGTAAACAATTGTAACTCTTATGTTATAATTAGGAGACTTACAAAATTTTATCAAAATGAACTACTAAATAGAATATTTCCAATAACATAACATCTTTATGTAATTGTTTTGTGTGTTACTATGTTTTACTTTAACAGAAACGATGTGGTATTAAAATATGCAATTTTTGATTTATTTGCTTAAGTTTATATAAATAAAACAACTTTTTATATATCTTATCACAAAAACTATTTATTAAACCGGATTTGTACAAATATATTTATATATATTTGTTTCTATCACCGTATGATGAATACCAGGTAATTCGTCGAAACTAGTCCGGTTTAATAATTATGTTTCGTGATAAGATATATAAAAAGTTGTTTTATTTATTAAAAATGCACTATCACGTAGTAAAGCTTATCACCATTTAATTTTTTGAGTTTATATATATATATTTTTTTTTTGTCAAAATTTAATTTAAGGTTTTATTGATGTTCGTGTAATTAATGAATGCTTAAGAATATATTGCGGATTTATCATTGTTTTGTAATGTGCAGTAGATTTATTTTTAAATTTTTTATTTTATTAAAATTGTAAACTCTTCTCAGTTTCATCCAAATTTACTATATTAACATATTAACATATAAAGCGACATAGATTGTCTCATTAACTACAACAAAAATGTTATTCATATTACTTATAATAATTAAAACAAAATAAATTCAATAGCAAAATGGTTATATACTCACAAAGCCATAAGCTACCAAGTTTAGTACCGCTATTTTACCAATTGTTATACATTCTGCTTTATTAGACTTTAGAATAATCAAAGCCAATGCTTTTCTTAATTGTGGCTGTGTTCGAATTGTCCAATTTACATCGTATGATTCATCGTCTGAAAATTATAAGATTAAAATGTTAATTTTTTTAAATAATTTATTCATTACCTTTTCCACAAGTAAATTTCCTCCAAAGCAGTACAGGCAAAATTGACTTAATATAACAATTATCATTGACCCGTTTCTTGCAAGTGAATCCATTTTAGGGGGAAAACTAAAAGCATTTATTTAAGATACCAATAAATATAGTTTTTAAAAACTTACCCGTCGTAAGTAATCATGTACAATGTACCAATCAAACTTGACAACGTTGCAAAAAATTGTGCCATAAGTAGACCGCTGTAAAAGTCATCCAAATATTTAATGTATCTACAATATTTTTTTGTTTAGTATATTATTTAATAATAATTTGTTAAGTAATTGACATTGATAAAATTATATATTTTTTTTAAATGTTTATATTATTAATACTTACCCCAAAATATAGTTATGTTGGTCTACAATGTTCGCAATCTTTCGTTGAACTAAATATTCATTTTCGTCTCCTTCAATTAATTTTGAAATTTCACGAATTCCAAAGTTAACGTTATCCATGGCAGTATACCCATAAACTGTTAGTACCATAAACATACAATCAAATCCAAGAACAACCGGCGTCAAAATAAAATTTATAATAAACATCTGCAAAAATATGTGAACATAAAAACAAGATGCACTTTGCAAATCGCAAAACATGTATCCTGGAAATATAAAGCTATTTTCTTCTGTTACAAAATGTGTTCCAGATAATATAACAATTGTAAACATGGAGAAACCGGCAAACATTTTAACTACCAAATTAACTTTATTGTGGAGATCTTGCAGATAGGTTGCATTCGTTGTGCCAAATTTATCCATTTCCCAAAGTTTGTCCAATTCATTGAGAATTTTTAATAAAAGTTTATTATTTACGATTAAATTCGTTTGCTTTAAGAATACCTGCAAAAATTAAACTCAGTTTTTAATTCTTATTATAATTGCACTTAACTAATAGTAATTGAATAAAATTTATTCAATTTCAAAGAAATAAAAAATAAATGTTACAAATTGTATACTCAATTATTTTGTGCATTAATATTTACCACAAATATTGAAGGAAAGAATTCAATTCTTGAAATCGTTTGAATTCCGTTGTAATATTTTTAAAATGTTTGTCATTAACAATAGAAATGAAGTGATAATTGCATAAAATTGCAATATTTAAGTAAATGTAGTCTGCCCTTGTGGATCCAATCCAACAAATCTCAATAAAAACAGAAGATATTTTACGGCTTTTTATTTTATATTTTAGATGCAAGCTAAATTAATCGGTTTATGAATTATGGAGGAATCAACTTTCAGTTAATTTGCTTTTGAACAGGTAATTAATTTATTATTCCATAACCACCATTGTTAGTTTAGTTCAACCTGCATCAAAGTATGTTATTATAAAATTTATTTTGTATATTATAATTGGGGTGTTTAACAAAATTATACACAATTTTTAAAGTTGAGATTTATAAATAGCTCAAGTAATAAACCTAAACAAATTTGGAATATCGTAAATACGTAACTTAAAAGAAAAAAAAACAAAAAGTTTATCGCACTGAAAAGTGATAATGGAAATATTATTACTGATCCAACTTTAATAGCAAATATGTTTTGTGATTATTATATTGATTTTTTAATAAACATTTTTGTGGTAAAAACTTAGTAAACTGTTTTATTTTATTTTAAAGTATGTTATTATAAAATTTATTTCTTATGTTATAATTGGATTGTATTGCAGCGTTACCATAATAATTCATATTTTTTAAAGTTAAGATTTACAAATCAGTATTAAAATATACCAAAATAGCTATGAAAGTGCAACTGATATATTTTTACGTATAATCAATTAACAAATATTCATAATAGCTGCAAATGTTTGTCTTGTTTCTTCAAAATTTTTAAAGAATTTGCCCGATTTCAAGAATTTGATAACAACTGCATCAAATTTTCAATATTTCAGGCTTAAAAAAAGATTTTGAATTATTTTTGGATATTCCGTACAAATTTATAACATTTTAAAATAGTGCACTTAAAATATAGCATATTACAATATTTTAATTAAACATTTTTAACATTTTGCGACAGTACTTTTGCGCTCCATAATGTTTTGGTTCATAGAACATATACAGTTTGTGGCAACCTTATTTATAAAATTCTTACTTCTCAACGCTGACGATAAGCTACCCTAAATTTGCAAGAATTATTTTAACTTTGCAAATAAAGCATTTAAAAATTTTTTATCAAAATTAAATTAAATATAAAATATTTCGAAATAATTTGTTTTTCGATAGTTACTTAATTTTTTCAAGACACGATCGATAAGCCAAGTGATTATCATGATATTACAGCACGTGTTTTTTAAATGTAAATTGATTGATTAATTAAATCACATGTTTAGTCATAAGTATGGTCTTGACCTCTACTATGTGGTACTTCATTATAAGAAATAAATAAAACAAAAATTACTATATTTTTTAACTGCAAACATATTTATTTATTTATTAAAAATTAAAAAACGCGACTCGAAATTTTTGACTTAGCTAGGTCATTATTAAGTGACATATTTAGTATTCCATTATGTGCCAAAAATTTGGTTTACTTCGTACTCATAGTTTACCTCATACTTATACTTTTCGTCAATAAGTGCCGCAAATAAGACATTTGTATACTAACACATTTTATTGGATTTATTCTGAAAATTATATAATAAAAAATTCACAAATATAATAATAAACGTTTTTTTATTCAACTTATTTTATTCATAACTCATATATAACATATATATTTCGACATCTCAAACTATGGATATCTATACATCATGTGCCTAATTTTGACACATAACTTATATATATAATGCCAACTATATTATTAATACAGAAATCTATAAGTATAATGTAAGAAAAATTATTTGACATTATAAACATTTAAACATGTGCATTTTACAAATGTCATTATTAAATAAACATCATAATAATTAAAATATAAAAATATTTTTATATTGTTTACAAAATATATTACAGGAGACAATCCAGTAATGGTGATGACATCAGATTTAGTTGTTCATTTATAACAGACAATTATTATTTTTTAACTGTTTTCTAATTTCTATTCCATCTAAAAATGTGATAATTTTGGTGTTTGTGTCTAAAAATTTAAGTGTATTATTAGAGGTAGATAATTTATGATTATTACTAATTAAATGTAGCAAAATTTTTTTTTTTTTCATTTTTATTTATAAAAGCTTTTAAATGATCTTTATATCTAATTTCAAAATTCTAATAGTTTGTCCTATATAAATTCCGTTGCAATCATTGCATTTAAGTTTATATATTTCTGAATTATTTAAATAATTTTCTTTTGCGTTACATAAAAGAATTTTTAAATTTAGTTGATTTGAATACTATATTTTTATCATATTTTATATAAAATTCTTTGCTTATTTTTTCTAAAATTATACCAAAATATTGAACAATAATTTTTAATGGAATTACTATATGGATAGACTTAATTCATTGCCAATTTAATTTCTTTTTTAATAATCATTTGATCTATATATATATATTATTGTCATATCTATTATTTAAAGCAATATTTTTTATAACTTGTATTTCTTTATTATAGTTGTTTAAATTTAATGTTATAGTTAAAGTATCATAGAGCAGCAAATTTTTTACTATATGAATGAAAAGATTCTTTTGTAATTGTAATATCTGAAAATGTTTCTTTTTGTATATATCAAATTCTATATTATTATTCATTACTTTAACTTTAAATCTAAAAAAATTATAGATCTGTTATTTTCTTTTACTAATGTACATTTTATATTTGAATGTGAAGAGTTAATGTAAGAAAAATACATTCAAATCATCTTTTTTAAAACATGATAAAATATCGTCTACATATCTATACCAAAATTTAATAAAATTTTAAAATTCAAAGTTTAATATTTTATTTTCTTAATCGTCCATAAATATATTTGTTAAAAGTGGTGAAATAGGGCTACCCATTGGTAAATCATCATTTTGTAAATAATATTTATTATTGAATGAAAAATAATTTTGTTCAATGCAAATTTCAAAAAGTTGAATAATTTCATTTTTACAGCAAACTGATTTTTTGTTTTTATTTAAAAAAAATTGAATAAATAAATATATTATTTAGGGGCAATTTTACTAAACATATTAGTTACATCTAAACTAACTAAAAATGCATTACTTTTTATTTCAATATTCGAAATAGATTTTGTTAATTCTAATGAATTTTTAATACTTAACTTTGATTTATAGTTTAATTTCATTATTATTTTACTAGTTTATGATGTTAACTTTGGTGCTTGTGGGTTGGTGTTAATTATTTTTTTAGATTTATATTCTTCAAAAACAAAATTTATATCTTTAAGTGTTTTTCTTATTTTAGTTTGAAATTTATTGGTTAGATCGGATTTAAATTTTTTAAATTAAATTCAATTGAATTATATTTTGGGCAAAACAACGTTTGCCGAAGAACCAGTTACAGTATATTTTGCAATAATAATTTTTATGATATTTCAATACAGTTCTCTAAACTTTTGTTATTATTTTAAACCAATTTACAACTATTATAATCTTTTTAACAAGTATAATAGGGCATTTTATAGTTTCTCTCGGTACTTTTAACCATTCCTATTATAATGAAGTTAAAGTGAGTGGTTGTGCGCCCTCCTTGTAAACGATAAATAAAGCTAGATTAACTGTCTAGAACAACCAATAGAATTTACAGGCAACCAGTATCACTACGCCTATCTGGCCATATAATCAAAATGATTAAGTTAAAAGTTTATAATCAATTATTAAAATCCACACCGTTGCTTTTTTTGGTTTATTGGTCCACATTGCTTTTCCGGTGTTTTTCCACATTTACTGACATATACTGATAATCTTTTGTTACCTGCTTTTGTTTTTTGTAAAATATTTTTCCATACTAACCGCTATATTATAAGTGGTAGGGCGGCTATGGAAAAAATACTTTCTATCGATACTGTACGGCACCAGCTTGCAACTCTTAGCGCCAAGATTTATTGTTGCGTATTTACCAAAATTGTGCTGCATTTCATAGATATAGATCTTGTAAAACTTAATAAAATAAATCACTGCCGCTGTTAGTTCAATCCATTATAGTTGCTAGTGTCATAATTAAGCAGATTAGTTTGTACCAGCGGTTTACAATCTTTGTATTTTACACCCCCGTTTTACCTGGAATTATTTTTGCGCCCCACACCAAAATGTAAACTTGAACAGTTAATACTGTTATACAATTGACTAATAATTGTTAGGACCCTTTTTTGAAGTCGAACAAATAAATGGTATATATTTGCATGCTATTGGTCGTTAGCAGGGGGGTCGACTGCTCAATCCAGATTCCATTAAAGTGAGATTTAATACATAGATGTATAGTAAAACATTTGCGGTGTATAAGCAATATGAAAACTAGATGAGCTCACCATGTAAATGACGCAAAATAAATCATTAAGGTGTAGAAATTAAAAAAGTTATTTTAAATATTTATAAAGAAGAAATCACAGACAGAAATCCTAGATGATTATAGAAAAACTGTAGAAATTATCGTTGCGACCCTGTCCCCGTAGTTGTGTTTGAGCTGTTGTGCACAACGCATATATTTGTTTACTTCAACTCCAGGGTGGTATTTAGTATTGTATTTATAACTATGGTGGCATCCTGCCTAACTACAGAGGCATCCTGCAAATATAATGTTTGCAAAATAAATAACAGGTTATTTAATTAGGTTATATATACAGGAACATCGAATATCAAATAATATCCAACAATTGAATGACGCTATACTTGGCCGGGTGGGTGGATCACCATAATTATAAATACTGGACCAATAAAAATAATTGTTGGAGATTAATCTCCATCTGCGATGTTCTTGCAAATATGATGAACTGCAGAATGATGCAGATTAATTATGTTATTTAAAATTTATTTAAAAGATTATTATCATTTATTATCGTCGGATGGATTATATTTGGAGGAATAATATACAACAATTGGATGACGCTATAATTGTTCAGACAAATGGGTTACCGTATTTATAAAAGATATAAATACGCTGACCGACTCAGCCGCCCAGCGTAATCCAATTGTTGAATATTATTTGATTTTCGATGTTCCTGCAAATATAATGCAACAAGATATTATTCCCCACCCGCAATGTCAATGCAAATTCCACTAAATACCACCACCAATAATTTGGCTTAAAAATAGAAGTCTTTGAAATTTTTTTATCACTGAACAGTATTCAATATTCTGGCAAAGTGATGAATACCTAAGCAAATAAAGTAAAAAACTAATTGATAGAAACCAAGACTCTTATCAGAAAATCGGAGAACAAAAAATTCAATATCAAAGAATTTTGCAAGACGATAAATAATAAAAAATAAAAGCAATCTTAGACAAACAATGAGGAAAGATTTGGCCGAAAAGAAGTTGAGTTACTTAGCCATAAAAAACTCCATAGCAAATTGGTAGATTCACATAACTATATGAAAAAAAAAAAGAAGAATCTGAAAAGAGCATAGATCACATGCACCATAAAATACACTCATGAACAAAACTATCAAATATTTTTTTGTAATCACTAATACTTAAAAATAATTTTAAATTATCGCCGTAAACATATATGTGCTGTTATTAGTCATCTAGTAGGTTGATTACTCATTTGTTTTAAAATAATTATGACGTTTAAATGACATCAATGGCGTTTATTATTGTCTCTCGCGAATTTTATCATAAACAATTGATTACATATTTTAAGAATTAAAGTGAATTAAGTCATTGTAGTGTAGTTAACTAAGTTATAGTGATTTGTGTTTGTGTTTTCCTCAATTGGAAACATCAGTATGCCACCAGTCAGACACTGCAATGAAGGTCAATCAACAC
>JARJEC010126721.1:0-17784 GCA_030264575.1 Tachinus sp. AB-2021
CATATGTATGAATATATATAATATTCATGAAACCGTAAAATATAGAAATAAATATTGCTGTTATTGTTAAAATATGCATCATACAAGATGATACTACAAATAAAACTTCACAAAGGCCGGTTGACGCTTTGTATGCACATGGCAAATGTGTTTCAAGTAAATTAAAAGTGTACATCAAACTGAGCACACGCCTCCGATTTCATCTCACGCTTTTATGGAAACAGAAGCTTGAATTATGAATTTGACTACACGGAAAATGGGTGTGCTCGCATAACATAAAAATATTTTATAATGAAATTAAAACCATCCCATGTAATTAAATTTAATGAACGGTAATTTCGGGTTTGTATAACTGTACTCGTTTTCACAAAAATATTTTAAAGCTTTGAAATGCGAAATCGATGCTCGCTGGAAAATCCGGAACCCGGTTTCCGCTGTAGAAAGCATAGAGATGTCTCACCCCAATCTTATCGAGGATTGTTTCCGTTTGGTTTTATAGAAGTGAATGCAAACCTTTCCCAATAATAATGGCGACTATGAAGTGTGTAGACTGCGAGGGGTTAATATTTCCCGTATAAAGTTGGAATTGGCGACCATATCTCGTGTGGTAAAACACCCCATTAGTTCGTGCAACGCTCCCTTTATTTTTCTTATCAGACATGGTCGAATAAGAAATGTCGGAATCGATGTTTAATTTGTATAAGAGCTTGTTGATTTTGAAGAGGTCATGCGAGGTCTCTCACTTATCATACATTCCACTGTTATCGTTTTTTTAAACACGGTCTACAAATTACTCAAGAATCTTTAATACAACAAATTTAAATTTGTTTGGACAAAGTTATCTGAAAAACTGTATTCAAATATTGTGTTAGTATTAAATAGTTTAAATCGAAAATTGTCTCATATTTAATCAATTTAAACTAAATATTTGTTAGCACTTGTGTTTGTATTTGTTGATTTTACTAGTTTATATAAACTAATCGATTACAATATAATATACATATTACCAGTTTTTAAATATTTTTATTAAAATTAATACATTTTGAATTATTAAAATACATTTTCTTAAAAATTTTTGTTGTTTCATTATTAGTCCACTCAGAGAGAGAAAAGTATTGTAAGTTGCAAAAGTTGGTGGAGCATTTATTATTTACTTATATTATTATTTGTACCTGCATATCTATACAACTTAAAAAAAATAAAAGCTTCTATACTTCCTTTTGCAACATACTATTAACAATTCCTACCTACTAGTATTCTGATGATCCTCTATATACTGGCTACGATAGCATATTTTGCAGCAAATTTATTAGTTTAATTAGAGTTTAGAATGTTGGTACTAAACTACCCATTTCAAATAATTCCTATCTAAATTAAATAGGATAGGAATGATGGTATATAAAACAAAAAATAAGTATTTTCATTTTACAGTGAAATCTCTAGAAGTGTACTTACAACAATCCCAGTACAACGAATATGAGCTGAACGGACAACTGTTATACTTTAGGATTTGCCGACAAAAATATAATCTACATATTTCATATATAAATTAGCATCTACTATAAGAACTCTCTTATAACCAGATGTGGAGAGTATAATCTGCCACATTAACGAAAATGTTCCGTTTTCACAATATCGTCATTTAATAAACAAATTTGCTGTTTTTAATTTAAATCTACTGTTCTAATAATGTATTATTTTTATATTGAATATATTTGTAATTGATGGTTAATTCCTGTCGAAATTAAAAAAGTACCAAAAAATTAAATAAATAAAATATACAAAGAATGTAACAAAAATAAAATAATAGAATTACAAAAGTTAAACAGAAATATCGAATGAAACAAAAAAACCAAAGTAAATGATAACAAATAAAAAATAATGAAAACTAAATTAATAAAACCAATGACTAATAAACAAAAGTATCAAATTAAACACAATATAAATGATAAAAACGAATAAATTATAAAAACTGAAAAGATCAGAAACATAACAATATAGAAAACAATTAACAAAAACAAACAAATAACAATAAATACATTATTATTAATAAATAAAAACATCGTAAAAAATAAACGAATTAATCGAAAGTAAAGAAAACATAAATAAAAACTAATAAAACGCTAAATAGAAAAAAAATTTAAATAAAACAAAATATAAAGCTAATTAAAAATATAAAAATAATGAAAAAAATGTGTGGATAAATTTAATAAATTTATCAAAATGTACAAACAAATATACAATAGTATATTTCAAAATCAGGAAAGTGTTCTCTTGCAAACCCCGGGCAAAGTTTATAAACCGAGTCAACAAACCGTAGATTTATTTTGTTTATGTTTTACATCATTGCCCATATAGTACCAATAGCTTATAAAGTAACTTCCGTGAATAAAAGGCGGAATTAAAATTGGTCACATTTTTGGTGTTTGTAATTGCCGTCTTCAAGGAAACTTTTGAATAAGGTTTCAAAACTATTTTTCCCCAAAACGCCATAGTTTTGTTATAAAAAATAAAAAAAGAATAGTTATATTTCTTACAAACATGGTAAAACAAGGTAAACAAGATAAAAAAGCTACAAAAATATAAAATAATAAACTCAAATTACAAGTTAAATATAAGATGAAAAAATAAAAAATAAATATAACATGAAAAAAGAAAAGTTAAATATAATTTTAAAAAAATACAAATAATCACAAACTAAACAAACAATAATCGAAATAACAAATTACGTAAACAATAAAAAATTAAACAAATAGAAAAGAATTACAAAAGAATTAAAAATTCTGAATAAATAACAAAAATAAGGAATTAAACAAAGTAGACATAAAATAAACAAAAATAATAAAATGATCGTAATATAAATAAAAAAAGTATTACAAAAACAAAATAACATAAAATCGAAAATAATTACGTAAACAAACAATAAAATAAATAAACAAATAATAAATAAAAATTATAGTTGTGACTGATGCCGCATTCCGCCGGAATCTGATCCGGAATACGGCGAATCCTACCAATATTGGCCAAATTTGGTTCCATCCAGATGTTCATATCCGACCAGAACATGCCGAAAAATGAAAGTATAATAAAATGTTAAAATAAAAACATTTGAATAAAATATTTATTTAAAAAGATTTAAATAAATTATACTTTAATAAAAATTATTAAAAAATGAACAATACAAATAATAAAAATAAAAAGAGAGGCTTGGTAAATACATCAAAATCTTTTTTTAAGAAAAGTATGCAATAGAAAAGATGGTATATCGAGAGCAAAAGAAATAAACGAATGTGTAATAAAAAGAAAGAAAGAAGTATATAGAGAAACTGTGACAGAGTATCGATTAATGAAGAAAAGAATGAAAGTTATGGACAACAAAAGAAAAGTCTGGGTATGGCGCAGTCAGGAGGAATTGTAGCGGACTGGAAAAAAGTGGCTATTGGCTTATGCCGACGACAAGGTGATTGTTGCAAGAGAAGCAAAAGAAATGAAAAAGATGATAATGAAGAAAAGGATACAACAAAAATAATGATGTTTAAGAAAGGAGGGTTGAGGTAAAGAATAGAGGATTGGAAATGGAAAGAGTAAGAGCTTGAGGAAGTGATAATTGTTAATATTTTTTAGATATTTAGTTATGTTATGAGTATGAATAATAGTGAGAATGAGCATATAAAAGAGTTAGCAAAGAAAGCAAATAAGATATTCGGACAAGTATGGGGATTGGGTGAAAGAAAGTTTGAAAGTGTGAAAATAAAAGAAATGTTGTTTGAAGTATATTAAGAAGTATATTACTATATGGGGGCAGACATTTGGGAGTGGAAAAAACAAGAAAAGTTGAAATCAATGAAGGCAAAGTACTGGAGATGGATACTTGAACTAAACAGAGACGCCACGGTATATGGTGCTTGACGAAATAAAAAACTATAAATTATGAGTGAATGCAGGAAAGAGAGCAATGAAGTATGAAGAAAGATTGAGGCAGAGAAATGAATGTATAATTTTACAAGATTATTTGAACAAGAAAATGAAATGCAAAAATGATTGAAGAATTGAAAAAAATAAGGAAAAATAATACAATAGGAATGGATGTGTCATCAAAGAAGTAGAAAGAATGAGAGCAAATTGAATAATAACATTATGGAAATACATACAACAAAATTATGGAAAAAGATAGAGATACAGATTCAAAAAAGAGGTATACAAGTTAATAAATCTACTTACAATGCAAAATATGCATCGATAATAGAAACAGCACTACCGTCATATTTACAGAATACCGTTCAAAAGAAAGGAAAATGATTGCAAGATTTAGATGTGGGAATGAAGAGAGAGTGTCAAAATACTGGATGAACAAAAAAGAGAAAGCTTATAGAATGTGTGGCGATGTCATGGAAACCATAGAGCATATACTGAAAGAATGTGATGAGATGAGAAAGAAACAAATGGAATGAGAAGAAAGTACTTAAAAGGACTGAAAAAGGACTAGAATGGGTGAGGGCAGTAATATATAGACGAAAGCAACTGCAAATTTAATTTAGTTAGTTAGGATTGTAAAAAAAATATTTTTGTTTGAAAAAAGGTTTTTGTAAAGAATGTATTTATTTTATTAAATTTCAAGGCCGAAAAACACGAAAAATAAACCATATTATTATTATTATTATTATTATTATTATTATTATTATTATTATTATTATTTTATATTGTGGTAAACGTTTTGAAAACTGCCGTTGTTTCCTTGTTTGGTGCTCTAAAAAGTTTAAACAACAGTTTATGTTAAAATTTGTGTTTTTGGAGAGTCCTAAAAACCGTTCAATCCGTATATATATATATATATATATATATATATATATATATTAAGGGACGTTATAAATAAAAAATAATATAGTGCGTTAAAAATTAACACTTCCGTATACACAAAAACTGTTTTGTAATTTGTTCAATTTTTGAAATAATAGAAATTGCAAAGACAATTTATAGATTAGAATATTATAATTATTAAATAATTACTACGCTATTACTCCATTTGAAATAAATGTTTCAAAAAATTCACCTCGAATGGGGATCGAACCCATATACTACGTAGGTATATCTCAATTGGCTTTGGCTATATGTTCTACAGACACGTCAAAGTCAATTTTTTAAAACATCTATCACATGATAGGCTTACACATATATAGTTGTGTGTATGTTTAGTCTATGCTAGCACAATACACTAGACATACATATAACCGTGTATGTGCAAACATATAAATAATAGATGATTAAAAAATTCACTTTGACATGGGTATAGAACATAAATCCGATACGAATTAAGGTACCTCAGTAGCTCAATTGAAAGTGTATTGGACATGACATCAAAAAGTAGTGAGTTTGATTGAATGATGAAAAATTCACCTTGGGTGGGGCGAGGTGAATGTTTTAAACATTTATTTCAAAATGGAGTAATGACGTAGTAATTATTTAATAATTTTAATATTCTAATTTCAACTTCAACAATAATTATTATTTACAATCTTTGTAATTTAGAGATTCTCTAACAAAACGTATAAAACTAAATTTGAAACAATAAAATTATCAAGGTGCACAGAAAGAGCCCCAAAAACAATTTAAGGATGAAAAGATCTAATTTCTAGAAAATACAAAATACTAGTTTTTCCAGTATGAAAACTGCGAAGGTCGTCTAGAAGCATAAAAATTCGATTTCAATCCCTAGAATAGTTGGAAAAATATCTAAAAGTATTTTTTAGTTGCTAAAATAATTCATTTTTCAATTATTTACTAATTGAGGGCAAGTAAAGACGCCGTGTCACAATCTTCATGTATTGCCAGAACAGGCGTTCTAACAAGTACATAATAAAATTTTATATCTTTTTATTTTTATTATATAACTTTACGTTTAACGATTGTCAACAAAATAACAATATTATAACCATATTCTATAGCTGAGTATGTTTTGTCCACAACAAATACATAATAAGATTTTTATATAGCAACTTATAGTTTACTTTAGTTATATTACCAATTACTAATATAGCATTTCTTGAACCAATGCTCTGCGGACCTCGAAGCAGCTCTTCAATCTTCCAGTGCATAAATCCACCATAGCTGCCATGTTCAATTTATTTCGAAATATTTCACGTCTTAGTTAGGTTTTTCTAAGCTTTTCTTCTTTCGGTAGATTTCCAACTATTTAAACAATAATTGTCATTTTTGTTTGATTTATTTTTAGTCATCATTGCCTCGTTAATAGTAACAAATTGGACCAAAGGAAAGAAAGGTAGACTTATTTACATTTTTTCATAAATAAATTAGCATGAACGTTTAATTTTAGCTTTTTTAATATTTTTAGTTGGTTGCTATTTTAAAAATTAAGAGTGTTGTCTACATTTTTCTTTTAACAAGACCTATAAAAAGTAAATTTCCGATACCGGGAATCGAACCCGAGCCTTCTGGGTGAAAGCCAGATATCCTAGCCACTAGACCATATCGGAGTGAATATCTGTAAATTAACACTAACCAAAATCAAATTTAACAAAGTCATATGTCGTAGCACTAAAGTATATTTCAATTTATCAGTTGACCTATATGTTGCTAATAAACTTTGAATAACTCGGATAAAATATTGTGATTAATTATTTTTAACTATTAATTAATCATAGAATCATTAATTCAACTAATTACTATGCAAACAATTTCTAAATTTTACAAAAACTACAATAATAGCTACAAAGTGTTCCAAAAAATGTATAGTTACACACGTCACTGGTGTTTACTTGAATTTGCTGCAGAAAAATGTCATGCAAGATATTTAAATCTGACGAATAAGTGGATTGTCATTGAATGGCTTCCGCTCTCTCCAGAACACTGTATTTTTTTGCGGAAACGCATCAAATCTAATATTATTGCAAAATTTGATACAGACTGTTTTATTGTAATTAATGATCAGATTATTTTTTTGAGCTCCAGCAATTAAATTGTGCCTAGATAAGTAACATAAATACTATACCATCTTTATATGTAGCAGAAGGACATTTACAAATAGCAAAAATAATAATGGACTCACTACGTTCCCTTGCGGCATCTTTTTGACAATATTGTATTTACCCGATGTATTATTTTTAATTTTTACAACAATGTCTTAAGTAGGATTGAATCAATGTTAAAACGTTTCCCTGAATGCCTATACAGTATAATTTTTCTAGTATTAATTGAATGTCAATGGTATCAAATGTTATATAAGTTAAATAATATTCCTATGCTTTTTTTACTAAGTTTTTATTGTTTATGTATGTATTGGTTGTTTTTTTCTGGATGATGTTTTTGTTAGCGACCATCGCTGTTTTTTTATGAAAAACAATTAATTTTGTTAGGTATTTTGCGTTTGGGTAAAAATTGTAATTCCCTCATATAAAGTGTATCTAATAGTGATAAGTGAACTCATATTTTAAAACTGCTGAATGTGGGTTTTGCAAATTTCGATATATCTTCTCACAAAAAAATCAGAAAGTTTGTTACTATTATCTAGTTTAGCTTTTAGTTCTTCTGCTGTCAAGCGGACAATTTAAAACATGGAACCCTATTTTTTGATTTTACAACTGTAAAATGTTTATGCAGTTCCGAGAATCAGTTTAGTCATATTTTTTTAGATTTATTAATAGTATTTTTGATAGGTTTATTTTTAAAGACACTTGTATGTAGTGTGTTTTTTGCAAGCAGAATGATATCATTAACTTGGATATCTTTTATAATGTGCTTTTCAGCTTTGTTATAGGTTGCGTTTTTACTAACCTTTGTAGTAAGATTCGTAGTTTTACTATTATCCGTTATGTTTTAACTCGTGGAGTAACTGACTAACATTATCTTCAGATTTGCTTGATTGGTTATGTTTTTCAACGTTTTCCACGCAAATATTGTTTTTGTTGATTTTACATGTAACACATTGATTTGCAAATAATAACGCCATATATTTACAGTTTTTTAGGTAATTTTCGTTGCATTCTGATGTTTATTTGCTCACTTTTATTACATTTATTGAGCTGTTTCAAAATTTCAACAAGATTACCGCCATGTTTATTATTAAATGAAAATAAATAACAATATATCCTCCTTAAAATGCATTCTTGAATAAGTTTCACCTAATCGTCGTTTGTCCAATACCTACGAGTAGATATGAAAGCGATTGGTTTTGATAGACATCACCGGCAACATTGTCGTCGCCTCCTGATCTCTTATTAGTCACGTTTGCTTGCGGGTCTTATGAGTAACTTCCGGTCCGGTGACACTTTTCCCATAAAGCCATAAGAAATGAATGCGAGTAGTTTTGAAAGAGTGGGATGTAGAATTTTGACTGTACCATTGAGACTGGGAAATTGCAGTCGCTATACCGCTAGCCATAGTGCTATACGGCTCAATATATAAATAAATCAAACTCAAGCTTACTGGATATAATGCAGTTATTCCAGTCACTAGATTGAACCACCAAAAAAAAGTTTACATATTTGCCATCAGTTATGGGTCGTACGGACTATGGTAAGTAGTTTAGTAAAGTAGCGAGTAGTTATCTTTAGCACAAGGATGATATATTCAACGGTGGACGAATGCGGCCGCATGTGGTTCTTTGTTAAATCAAGTGTGGCTTCCATTAAAAGTTATTTAGGATAAAAAATAATGCGAATGTTGCACAAAACTTTTTCTATAATTGAATTTGAAAACTAAAACCTGAATCAAAGTATCCAAACCTAAAGTAAAGCGCCTGTCGTCCATTCTCAATTTTTGGCACAACTTATTGCTGCAAATTTTCGTATTTCACAATAAAGTTCGTGAAGCCTTAACATCGTACGCAATTGAAAAAATCAAGATCTTACAGAATTGCTGCAAACAGCTTTAGCTAATTTTACATCAATTTTTTTAAATTTAACCAATGATTGTCGTATAGTAAAGTAATTATATTTATAAGTGGAGAATAATAATAATATTCAAAACTTATACTTTGGATTAACAAATATATTTTGATTATACCTATTTAAATTGTATTACATTTTTAAATAATCTTTTTAATAATAATATATTTTTATCTGTTCTTGTGTTCTTGTGTGACTTATATTCGATTACATTAAATAACAAAATAACGAATGAATTTGTGTTGTGTGGCTCATTATAAAATATAAAAAACCTTATTCTGGCTCTCTTTGGCCTCATGTGTGCCCACCCGTGATATATGTATATTGATATGAAAAACGTGTCAAGTATGAATATTAGTACCATCGTTTTATCACAGAAAATATGTCATTACAACGTCGAAAATATAACGTCCTAAAAGATTATAAGATTGTACAACAAAAAAATATTTTTAAAAAACAACTTTTTTGATCAGAAATTGTGTTTATTGATCGTTATCTATTGAGTATATGACGTTATTATAGCAAGTTGGCGTCAAGCTGTGTCGTATTAGTTTGATGTCAAAATTTGCTGTATGCTAGTTGGATTGCTATCATACCAATGTATGGAGCATTTTTAATTAAAATTACTGCCTTATACAAAAAGGCTAATAATAAAGTATACCTTATCGGATTAAAGTGTTGAGGAACAGATATATGTGGTTAATAAGCTAGTCTTTTTTTAATAGCAAGTGTTATTGGCTTTTTAAGTAACAGTTGTAAAAACAAATTTCCGATACCGGGAATCGAACCCGAGCCTTCTGGGTGAAAGCCAGATATCCTAGCCACTAGACCATATCGGACTGTACAAATGTTATTTCTTAATTAGCGCACTTTTTGTTAAAACTAATCAAGGTCGTATATTAAAAACAATAATATTTATTAATAAAGCTGAGATTTTATGCATTTGCATATTCTATAATATTTATATGCCAATTAAATAATTTTAAAATCAACACGAATCGGAAGAAAACAACCAACCAATTTCAATTTTGCATATTTTCCATATTTTTCATCTTTGGGCATATTTTGATAAAAAGTGCTTATCAGTGCATATTTAGTGTATATTTCTATAACTTTACGGGATCAATTTAAAAAAATTAAAACTTTTAACAACAAGAAAGGAACAACAAAAAATCTCTTTAAATAAATCTTATTAAATAAAACTTAATGCAATCTTATTATATCTGTTGAAATAGAAATAAGCTTTGCCACATACAAGCCAATATTAATGAACCGCAGACTATTATTTTTAATTGTTTACTTAGAAAAAAAAAGTTTGATAATTAATCAAATATAGACAATTTTAATTTAATTGGTGTTATGTTTTAATTGTTACTTTTATTATTATCTGTTATCATATTTGTTGTTTAATGCATATATTTTTCTAATATATTTGCTTAGTTTTTATTATTTTATGTTAAAATATTTTTATCTTGCTATTAAGTTAGGCGATTCCAACCTCTTATTTTTTGTTCTAGAAGTTTTTCCGGAACTTAGTACTTTTTAAATAAATGTATAATTAAATAATATATATTCTATGAAGCATATGTATATTTGTATATAAAATTTGCAGTTATTTTTAATAAATTTTGCATATTTAGTGCATATTTTGGAGTTTCGTGCATATTTAGTGCATATTTTTGTAAAATTTCATGCCCCAGCTTATTTATGTTGCATTAACAGTAACTAATCTAAACATTATTTTATTAACATAAACTGTAAAATTATATTTTACAGTATAAATTTTTGTCAAATCAAGTCCAACATTGCTTGCATTAAATTTTTAAGTTTTATTAATAACATTCGTGTTTAAAACTAAGATTTTTATTATAATATTGTGGGTACGTTCAGACTTAAGTCCGAACGTCGATATTTTGTCCGAATAAATTAATAAATTTTGGATGTTTACTTAAGAGGTTCTCCTGGCTGCTAAACCTGCGACAATGGTTCGGAATCAGGGAGGCTTCCACACTAACACGATTCGCACAAAATCTGGACGAGTTCAAACATATGGTCGCCAACCTCCTGTGAGGAGAAGGCACTGGAAGAAGAAGGATGTTTCCTTACGAACAATCGCACATGCTGTTTAAAAAATTAGAATAAAAACTTACGAAAAGAAAAATATTATTCAGCTTTTTGAGGTCAGTAAATGTTGGTTTTGTTGTCATTTAGATTAAATGACAAAGTTAATAAACGCTCGAGCTACTACTAGAGCTGCTCAAGTTAAAATTTTTATTCATTATTGAGAATAGATTAAGAGATAACTCCAAAATCTCTTTCTAAAGAATATGAATTAATTCAATCAATAATTAAATTAAAATCTATTTAAAGGTTATTATTAAATTGCACTGAGAATTCTTTCTGTAGAAGAAATAACAAACTTCCTGACTTATTTTTATAACTAATCAATTTGGTAAAAATGATTTACAAAGCTTCCCAGTTAATACAGCCACATTTTTCTGTTCTTGTTTATTTGTGGTGAAAACAAGAATTTTAAAATAAACAAATATTTTACAACAAACATAAATATCTAAACTAAAAATTTGTAAAATATTAAGTTTAAAATGACGCAACATTAGTTTATCACATCTACATTATTTTGAGATAAAAATGACCAAATTGTCAATAGAATTGCTATATTTGTTAGGATCAGTCGAGACTGTAAAATTGTGGAATTTCTTATAACAAATCTTGTAACAACATTTTTTATTAAACTTAGTTCTATTGGCTGTTATTTTAAATTCAACAAATAGAATAAAAAGAATTTATATAAAAAAGTGAAACTGTAATACCAAAAACTTCAAAACAATTCAGTACTTAAATAAATTAGCAAACAAATATTGTACATTATTGTGATTCAAAACGCTTGCTAAACTTTAGCATAAAAAATATGAAATAGAATGAGCTAATTATTTTAGAAGAATTTTTATATTTTGTTTTATTGAACATAGGACTGCAATCGTATCGCTTTTTCACCATTAATACTGCCTGCGTTTGCAAAAAATCTGATAGTTTGCAATTTTAAAAGTATTTCTTCAAAAGTATTTATTCCAGCCACTGAATTGTGTAGAACTGGAATTCGATCTCCCTACTATAAAAATTTAAAAATGGTCCGGTGTGTTAGTAAGAGAGGGCTGTGCACGATGGCTAATTATTTCTGTCTTTCTCATTAAATCAAATGTACCGCACGCGTAGTGTGTTACAAGAAATGAATATAAATTAATAAGAAATAAACTATTTAATTTCATATAAGAATACTAAAAAATACAATTTTCTAATGAAAATAAATAACAATTGCACTAATAATATAATATAATAATAAATATGTTTTATTATTAAAGATGATAAAATTACACAGGCTTTATTAATTTTCGTCTGATTGTGGCTTCGTCTCCCAGAAACTTTAACGTTCCTTTTTTGCATCTGTTTGAATACGAATATCTAAAAAAATTACTAACAAATTTTATTATGGATGTGGTTTAGAAATTAATCTCTTTGCGATTAATGTTGCTAAATATTTAAAGACTGCAAAAGTATTTCTATTTTAAAAATTTTCTTTGTCCATATAGTTGGCATTGATAAAATGTTTATATTCAGAATATTCAATAATGTTATATATTCTTTTTGAAGGAAAATGTAATATACCGCTAGACACAAATGTCGCAAATAAAGAGTACTTATTTATGTCTACATAGTTTGAATTTAGACTAAGTGTTATACTATTACTAAATAACATCTTTGTTAGTATCCATTTAAATTGTAGGGCATTTGGATTATTATTCAAACCACCACCAGGTCTAATTCAACAAAAAACAATTCTAAATGATCTTGTGAAGTTTTATACGTCAGAAAATAGTTTAAAGGATGTTCATTTAAGTTCAACAAATGTAAGGCAAATTGCTTAAAACTAATTAATAATAAATCCTAATGCAAAAGATTTTCGAATATGTAAAATAATGAATTTCCTATATTTAATTTTTTTATATATTCCTCAGATATGTTAAAAAAAATTTCCCAAGCAGTTCTATTTTGTAATGGCATTGGAGATTTAAATCCTTTGCCAAATGGACACCTTAAATTCATAATGTCAAATAACCTATCAAAAACCCTTATAAATTCAACTGTAGCTTCACCATTAAAAAAATTTGGAAGATCACTTGCTCTTAAAAAATCTATGCTATCAGCTACACTAGAACTTATAGTTTGAACTGCTAATTTTGCATTCATTTTTTTGTTTAAAATTTAAAATTAAAAATTTAATTTTCTTCTTTTTCTTGCAAATTGTGTAGATCTTGAATAAATTTAAAAGATATAGTCCCACGTTCAGAAATAGTTCTGTTTT
Organism: Tachinus sp. AB-2021; assembly: GCA_030264575.1. NCBI lineage: Eukaryota > Metazoa > Arthropoda > Insecta > Coleoptera > Staphylinidae > Tachinus > Tachinus sp. AB-2021. The sequence continues at coordinate 13,282 of JARJEC010126721.1, forward strand.
GGAAATTTTTACATAGCTTAAGCATATAACATGGAACTAAAATGCAATAAATATTACTGTTATTAAAAGGATTTTTTATATATGTACAAATTTTATCAAACGATAGCTGAAACCCGAGTATCTTTAGTATTTTAATATTGGTTGAACAACCACTACAAGTTGTAGATTTCACACATACACCAATTTCGCTAAGGTTTTCAATGGCTACCTTTATTAATTCACTTTGCAACTCAGCAGTGATTTTATTAATATAAAAATATGCTGTCGGTAGTTTAAACTTAGTTGAAAATGACGCAATTTGAAAAACAAAAGCTTCAGTTGCCATATTTTCTAAATTTGTATCACATATACCTCCTAAATATACATAACCATAATGCTTATCAGTTTTTTATCAACAATTGTTTGTGTTCTAATTGCTATAGAGTTTCAAATTAATGCTACATTTCGCATGTGAGGATTTGTACTGGCTGCAGTCTTTAAATACTCAGACATTTCTGCTAAAAAACCTACAACTCAGTTTTGTTTAGAAAACTATTTACGAATTAGTGCAACATTAAGAAAGACATATTTTGCTACGTAAAAATGTATAAGCTTTTGGAGTATAAAAATAAAAAGTTAAAACTCATCAGAATACCTACGTTGAGTTGGCTTTGATTTTGAGTTTTGAGTTTCATTTTTAAGGAAATCTAAAGTAAATCTTTTAAAGTTATTTTCTGACGCCACGTCCAAATTGTTATTGCATTTGTTGTTTTGTTTTAGAAGTCTTAAAACATCTTATTTTTTAATTTCATGCTGCTTCTTTTTAAACGTTGTTTTAAAATCTTAATCTTATAATTTTTTGCCGAGTCACTAACAAATTCAACTATTTTTAGTGATGTTCGTAATGCTGCATCAATTGTGAGAGAGAATTCAACAGAAGTTTCATCAATTTAAATTTCCTAAAATAATTTCTCAAAATTTGTAATTGTGTTATAAGAGTTTATTAAATTTAAGTTACCTCGACAATATTTCGTTTCATTCAATATTCTTCTTCTTTTTTTTTGATAATATGCTGGGTAATCCAAAATGGTTGGTATTGCATCTTTTTTTAAATTTCTTCTCTTTTGTGAAGTTTCTGTGCAAGACTGTAAAATGCTTACTGCATATAATGGTATTGGCGTTAGGCGCAAAGTTTTGTGGACAAACCGCATCAGTACATTTCTGGACGGTTCAATGGAAATCTATTAAAAATATAAATTATTATTACTTAAACCAACACTATTATTCATTTGCTAAAATAATTTAACTTAATAATAATAATATAAATATATTTATATTAATAATTTAATACGATAGGTATGTGCAAAAATGTCAAAAGTATCTTTAGTTATATCTAGTAGTCTACTCGAGTACTGCCACGTCATCAATAATTTCAAATCATGCCTAAGAAATATTTTTAATTCTCTTATAAGTATTAAAATATAACTTACCAGTGAAAAGTAATATTTCTATCTGGACGCCAGGCATTTGTGCACTTATAGGCACAGAAATAAATCACCATTATCTAATTATTAATTGCGTTATTTAATAAAAATGTATAGTATTGTAGTGCGCTCCCGATTGGCTGAATGCGTTAGAGTAAGAGGTTATCGCATCGTGCACAGGTTTCTCGCTCTAACTGACGCTCGTTATTTTTTGCCTTCAGTGATTCCAAAGAAAACAGACCAAACTGTGCCTTTGCTGAAGTTTGAAAAAACTTGTGACAAAGCGTTTAAAGGTTTTATTTTTAATTTAAACTGTAAAGTAATCACAAATAATTAAAATCCGTTATTTTATGTTTAAGTTACATAAACAATAATTCCGAACTAATATTTTCTTTCACTATACTTTTAATTCCGTGTTTTATAATCGCCAGTATGATTTTCGACAAATTTTGCGCTACAACTTTGAAAGACGTCTGTCTTCCTCTGAATTTAAGGCGGGCGTGCAACAACTTTATTGTTGTAGCCAAGAGAGAAACAATAATTTCTGTCTATGTCAGTGGTTGTTTACTTTTGAAAATCGATATGATAATATATGACCCTATTGATAAAAATAAAAACTTACCGACAAAAAGTTTAAAACTTCCGATACCGGGAATCGAACCCGAGCCTTCTGGGTGAAAGCCAGATATCCTAGCCACTAGACCATATCGGAGTGTATTAATTTATTCATGGCTTAATGCAATTTCATTTTAATTTTAATTAATAGTAATATATAACTTTAAAATATATCAATCATTTTACACGAATTCTGAACTGAATAAAAAATTATGCAAAATACCCTGATATATATATATATATATATATATATACGACAAATGCAATCATCTAAGTTGAAAATATGTAGCAGTCGTAATTAATTAAATAATATTTTTTGCCTGAAATAACATCGAGTTGTTTACATGAAACGAATTAGTGCATGTGTGTAAATTACACTGAAAATGGATTTGTTTGTCGACACGGAATACTGCTTAAAAATCGCCGGTGAGTTATTAATCATTTGTTTGTTGTTCCTGGCCATTGTTTATATAAATTTTGTGGGTCGAATCAGTTTTGTTGACTGTTGACAAACATATGCACTGTGAATTTGAATATTTACAATAGCTAAATTATACACACTGTAATAAATATAATAATACATTATGTGAAATGCATAATTATTGTTTTAAAATTACCGACCGTTGAATTGAATAATTACGTCTATTTGAATAATCCACAAACTTCATATCTTTAGAATCCTTTTCAAATATATCGTATAGCAGAGGTTTTACCAGTATATTTGAAGCAGCCGTTTTATTACTGTTTTTTATTTGTGATAAAATAGCCTTGTTTAATTAATATGTGATATAAGTATTACAAATACAAACTCAAAATAGTTTAAATTTTTGAATTAAATATTATAATAATAATAATAAATAGCAGGATTCCGCTAACTAAGATTATAAGTTAGTTTGACGTAAATAATTGGTAACACTTACTAAAAAGGATCTTCTTTTGCTATTATAATATTTTCAACTTTTTTAAATAATTAGCAAAAATTGTTCAAGCGTTATGCAAAATACTTCTAAAGATACAAGCATGTGACATTTTAAATAAGTTTATTAACATTTGACTACATTTCTAAACATTTTCAAACATTGTATAAAGTTTTTGTTGATGTTTTATATTATTTAATACTCATTTATAGGATGTTGGAAAACATTAACAAGACGTTAACAAATGTTGATATATTTTTTTGAAATGTCACAAATATATTCCAACATTTGTTGTAGTTTTGTTGGCAATTTGCAATTTTATAAATGATTGATTTTTGCTCAAATATTTTGCAACATTTTTTTACTATTTTTGCGTCATTTTACATACATCTCCAAAAGAAAACGTTAAAAATAGGTTTCTTGGTATTTTGCAGATTTTGTTCACTTTTTCCCATTTTACATAGGTTTTGAAATTTTTACATATACTTCACATTCCTGTTGTTTCAATTATTTAAATTTTTTAATTTTTATCAAAATATAGCAGTTTTCGAGTTTCTGATATTAAAAAAATATTTAATGTTACATCGCAAAATTTTGTGATTTACAAATGATTTACAAGTTTCACAAACATTTGTTGACATTTCACAACCAATTTTGACATTATTAACATTAAAACACGTTAAATTGTATAAAACTGTTTATTTTGAAGATGCACGTTTAGCTATTCTCGCCGGTTGAGCAATGATAATACCAACAACAAATAATCATAAATAATAATTGTTAGGTTAGTTCAACACAATATGTTAGTTTTGGGAGTCGTTCCTACATTAAATTGCAAATAGTAAAAATTAAATTAACACACCCTTCAAAAAATGTTTACGTTATTGAAATTTTTGCAAATTGCTACAAATTCCGAAAAATATTTTTGACATTTCTCGAAATGTTAACACCTTTTACAACATTTTATAATAGTTTGCCAACACTTCAATATTTTTAAAAAAATTTCTAAAATTTTTTCTTTTTTTTTTACATTTTTAATATTTATTTCAACATTTAATGATATTTTGGGTTACATAATTTCGTTAATCTAAAAAAAATCATCAAGTTTTTGTTTTTATTATCAGATATCTAAAAATGCGGTTTTTCTTATACTGATTGCCATGGATAACCTCACAAACTTTTTAGTAACCTAATATTTTGTTTATTTTTAATTAATTTATTTCTGTTTAATTGATATTTTTATTTTTGTTTTTTTGTTACTATGTTACTTTGGTTATTTTTTATTGCTTGTTCATTTCCAGATAACACTGTTAAGTTATATTTACGTTTTATAAAACGTTTTATTTACGTGGTTTGTTACGTTTTATTTGCGTAAAATGTCCGCCTATAAAACATAAAATACTATATGAAAATTTACGTAAATACAGTACGTTACAATTACGTTTTCAAATTTGCATAAAGTAAACGTAAAATTTACGTAAATTTAGCTAGAAAATTTAACGCAAAAA
>JARJEC010126733.1:0-11217 GCA_030264575.1 Tachinus sp. AB-2021
TTTAAACCACACCCACAGATGAGAACCGCTTATTAACCCATTGATGTATCGCTTGTGCTTTAAACTACACCCACTGATGAACCAATAAGTTTAAGTCACGCCCCATGTGATATTTCAGGTTGCAGTGGGAGTGGCGGTTAAATTCCCTACAAAAACTGTCCCAAAATTATGTTTGTGGCTATTAAGAATTATTTTTTCCAACACTAACTTCCTTCCAAAGAATATAAAATACCAGTTGGTTTCTATAAATAATAAACTATTTCCATGCAAGCTGCAACAATACTTCATCCGCCGGATCAAGTTATATACATCAATCACAGATTAATTAAACTAAAAAATATGGCAGCGTTTTCATCTTAATTAAAAAAAAAATACATAAAATAGAAACATTTCAATAGCATTTCTGTTTTGCTTCAAACATATCTACAACAAATAAAATAACAATAACATTTGGTATATAGCGCTATTTTTTTTTGCTTTCTGTTTAGTCTCAATATTTTTAATATAACAACACGGTAATAATGAAAAACATCCAATGATAAAAATAAAATAAAAGCAGATGGAAAGTTCGTTTTTTTTGTTTTAGTTGAATCGAATCCAATGGAACAGTAGGCTTACGTTTAAAAAAATTGTTTGTATATTGTGCTAATATTAATTTAATTGCTTGGTGGTTCAGAGCCGACTTCGACGGGTGTAGAGTTGTTGAATCTGTCGGTGTCCGTTACAGTGATTTCGGTTTGTTGATCTCCGAAGCAATCGGCTTTTGTTTCACTTACGGTTTTTATGACTCCGTCCACCAGGGTGCCCGCGTATTGTCTAACCTCGGCACCCACAGTGCTCGCTTGATTGCTGTCTTTTTTTGCTATCTTCGTGTGGACCGGCAAGGGGAGCGATGAGGGCCTACTCTGACGTTGAAACGGGAACAATTTTGCAGCCTCGCCCTGAATCGAGTTTAATTTTATTGATGTTTTCTTGGTGATTAACTAATTTATGTGTTACCTGTGGTGTGTGCACGGCTACAATTTCAGTTTGCGTCCCGGCCGCTGTCTCCTTCATCTGCTGATTGGCGGACGGCATTTGACTAAATATCGTCATGAACTTGACGATGTCTTGCATTGATCCTTGTAATTGCTGCACCTAATCAAGAAATAATATCAAGTTCACAAATAGAATATTTTTAATGGACTAACAATTCATTTTAAACTTTATACAGTAAAATCTCTAGTTGCGGACACCACCAATAAGCGAACAACTCCTATAACCGGACAGTTTAGAATGCCGACACACATTCATATATGTATCTTACTTTTTTTTAAGCGGACAAATCCAATAAGCAGATAAAACTAGTTGCACCGTCAGTGTCCACTTAACGGAGATATACCCAAAACAAAAAGAGCCATTTTGCATAATTCTGCCTCCGCAATATAACTACGTTCTTTCCATTGGTTTGATAAAATGAAGAAGAGTGAAAAAAATGTGGTAGAAGTGGAACATCGAAATCCATTTTGCGCAGGAAGCTGTGCATCTTTGTTCTCCAAATTGTCACGGTCACTCATGATCGGTGCCGTGGCGACAGAATGCCCGCCCCGTTGAAAATTGCATGTGATTTTTATTTTGATCGATCATCTACTCTACATGAGTCAACACCGGCAAACAATTGCAACGTCTAGCAAATTCATTGCTAATAGATCCCAATTCTAAATTGTCTTTTTTTGCTGGTTCTGAGCACCAATTAGTAAAAACTTTAAAAACTTGATTACTTCAGAAATAAAAACTGCTTTTTGATGTTTTTCTGATCATTTTGGGCTTTGAAATCGAGCCTTCGTGTCTTTGAAAGGAGTTTTGAGCTGTTTTTCGAGACCAACTGCAAAAACCCGAAGTCTTTGCACACATTACCAGCTGCAAATTGGTTTATAGATATTTTGGTAACTATTCCGACCTATGGAATAAACTTGGTCTCCCCTTAAATTGCATTTTGAGCTCCAAAACTGCTATTTTTGGCCAACAACCACAAAACAATTGGTGCATTTGAATAGATTACTACACTTACATTATTTTTAGATTTATTTATTTTTAGTTTTGCTATCTGGTCTTTCCAATAAAGTCTTTATGCCTTTAAAATGCATGTGGAGATACAAAACTACTATATTTATTTTTCCACCAATCGTAAAACAATTGAAGTCTTTGTGAACTTTGTGAACTGAACAAATTATTTTTGGATAGTTTATAACCATTATTGGCTTTACAATCGAGTCTTAATGTTTTTAAATTGCATTTGAGGTTTGGAGTGAAACCTTCCTGTTTTTAAATTGCATTCAGAGGTTCAAAAACTGCAAGTTTTGGCCAGCAACTGCGAAACAGTTGAAGGCTTTGCGCAGACCACTATCCACGAATTATTTTTAGATGTTTTGTTAACCGTGATGATGTTTGGAATGGAGTCTTCCTGTTTTTAAATTACATTTAGAGCTTCAAAAGCGGCATTTTCGGTCACCAGATATAAAACTGTTGTAGTTTTTGCGCACACTGTTCCCGAAAATTGTTTTGCGAACTATCTTCGGCTTTGGAATTGTATCTTCCTGCCCTTGAATTGCATTTTCAGCTTCACAACTGCCATTTTTGGCAAGCAACTACAGAATAATTGAGGTATTTGAGTAGATTACTACCCATAAATTCGAAACTGCTATATTCGGACACCAACCACAAAACAATTGAAGTCTTTGTGCAGACCACCACCTACAAATTATTTTTAGATAAGTTATTAAACACTTTCGGCATTACAATCGGGTTTTCCTGTTTTTAAATTGCATTTCGAGCTTGGAAACTGCAATTTTAGGTCACCAACTACGAAAAATTTGAAGGCTTTGCGCAGACCACTATGTACAAATTATTTTTAGATAACTTATTAACCATTCTTAAGCTTTATAATCGAGTCTTGATGTTTTTAAATTGCATTTTGAACTTCAAAACCGCAATTTTTGGTGACCAACTACGAAAAAGTTGAAGGCTTTGCGCAGACCAGTATCTACAAATTATTTTTAGATGATTTATTAACCATTCTTGGCTTTACAATCGAGTCTTGATGTTTCCAAATTGCATTTTGAGCTTCAAAACCGCAATTTTTGGTCACCAACTACGAAAAAGTTTAACGCTTTGCGCAGACCACTATCTACAAATTGTTTTTAGATGATTTATTAACCATTCCTGGCTTTACAATCGAGCCTTGATGTTTTCAAATTGCATTTTTAGCTTCATAACTGCATATTTATATTATTTGCACCAACTACGAAACAATTGAAAGCTTTACGGAGACTGCCATCTATAAATTATTTTTAGATGATTTATTAACCACGATGAGGTTTGAAATGAAGTCTTCCAGTTTATAAATTGCATTTAGAGCTTCAACACCGGTATTTTTGGCCACCAGTTGCAATTTTTGTGCAGACTGCTAACTAAAACAAATATGTTTTGCTAACTTTGTGGTATGGAATTGTGCCCTTGAACGCTGCGATTTTTGGGCGCAGCTACAAAAGTTTTGAAGGCAAAAGACATTTTACGACCCGAAAGTTATGTTTAGTTATTTTGACAGGAGTTCCGAAGCTTAAAACTAGTTCTTCCTGCCTCTAAATTGTCTTTGGGAGGTTCAATACTGGCCAAAATTAGTATTCGTGATACAAACTACAAATAGTTGAATCGATTTTTTTTGTAATCTTTAAATTATTTTTGGAGCTTGCTCTTCCTGTGCACCTATTAGATAACTTTTGATGATTATTGTCAACCAAACCTAGTTTTAGATGATTTGTTCGCCAATCTGAGGCTTCAAATCTCCTGTAAACACTGTCTTTGTAATTTCTATTATCTCAGAAATTGATATTTTGGTGTACCAATAACAAAACAGTTGAAGATTTTGTAGAAATTGCTATCTACAAAATATTTTTAGATGTTATCAATTAAGTTTTGGATCGGTTGCAAAACGAATCAAGCACATTTTTATCGTCCAAAAGCTATAAAATAGCAAGCAAGATATAAAAACAACCATTTATATCTTGCTTGCTATTTTATAGCTTTTAGTCGCAATTTTTGTGGTATTCGAAGCACCTCCAATGCGCGGACTATAATTTCTTTTAAAAAATTCCAACTCTGCTTTATCTTCATGATGCTCGGAAAATGTTTCATTCCCAAAAATGGTTTCTTCCTAAATATTTTCTGATTTGGGGCAATCTTGAAGAGTTTTTGATATGAATTTACTAAAATTCGGATTTAATGCAGGAAATTAATGTAATTTGTGAAAAATATCACCAAAATTGCGGACGATGCTGCAATTTGTGGGAGAAAATCTGCAATTTTATAAATACCGCGATTTATATATACATAAATGTATAGAAAAATGAAACTGCAATTTTTCAAAGGTAAAGACAAAAAAATGAACAATTATTATTAGTTAATCCTTTGCTATATACAGAGTGAGCAACAAAAACTGATGATTGGTCATAATAGGCAACCAAATACAATGGTAACACAGATGCAAAATTTTGCTCCACTGTAAACCTATTCATAGGTTTAGGTATAGATAACTACTTCTTTTGTTATCCATAAATTTTTAACATTATAATTACCTGGTTTTGCAAGGAATTGCAAGTTTGTGCCAAATTGGTGACGACATCTGCGTTGTCGAGGGATTTCACCGCGGCCGAACTGTTGGCTGCTTCGCCTGTTTCCGGCTGCAACGCAGACACTTTCTTCCAGAGCGCGTTTATCGCCTGCATCTGAAGCATTTGTATCTTTCGTTCGCTTTCCAAGGCAGCTTTAGTTGACTCCATGTCGGTTGCCAATTTTCTAAACAATAAAATAAATCGTTTTTGTCAGCATATCTGGGGAAGGGGGGTAAATATAATTCACTTACTGCAAATACTCATCGGCTCGCTGCGCTTGAAGCGAGCGGTAAGCGTCTTGCACTTGCTTGTCCCTGTTCCTGGCATAATATCCCCTCCACATTTTTTGTATGAAGATGGCGGCCATTTCGGCCTTCTCCTCGCCGCCACTACTGCTGCTCGACAGCTCCGCATCTTTTTGCAGCCGCTTCTCTTCCGCCTTCAGCTGTATTGTCTGAAGCTTCGCGTCGCATATTTCTGACTCGTCCTCCGTGCTCGGAGACTTCTTCAGCGCTGATACGAGCGGCTTATGTTGCGGTGGAGGCGTACTATTCAGAGGTTTACTGGCGGAATCAACAAACACGACCAAATTAGCCCAAACTGATAAATAGGGTGACAATGTTCTACAAGTTGCAAATGGAATTGAACAAACAGTGAGCAACCACCAGGGGGAGCCAACCCCCCCCCCCCACATTTGCTAACATCGTTTTTGTTCTGGAAATTTCCAAAACAAATAACAAACAATTTTTCATCAAGACGGAAGGTTGCTAGGTGGGAAGACCCCCCACCCCCCCCAGGTTAAAAATCATTAACCCCTCGAGGTAATTTTTACTCCAGAAATCAAAAAACACGCTTACCTGTATCCCCCGGATGGTATGTTCCGTCGATTCCTGACTGGGCTGGGACTGTTGGTCCTGCGGTTCTCAATGTTCAGGTTGGGTTTCGGTTTGGCAATGTTGCTCCTGCACAATTTGGGCGACTTGATCGGCTGCGCCATCTTCGAGGCCGGCTTGCAATTCGGTAGCGGCATGGGGATCGTCGACATGGAATTCAAGCGGCTGGACAGCGGCGACGGCCGGTAATCCGGGCTCATCAGAGATTCGGGCACCGGTACCAGTTTCGATAAGGCTTGCAGCGGACTATTTACAGGCTCGGCATCTAAATGAAACATTTGAACATCACCTATCTTTGCTGTAGAAATGTTTGCCAAAGCAAATTCATTTTGGAGCTACAAGTGCAACATTTGGACAAGTAAAATCAAATGATTCCAAAAATCCTGCAAAACGTGGTGTAGGTAGAACTACCAAACCACTATTTTTCTTATAATCTCGCCCAAAGTTGCTTTCCCCGTTTTTCATGACCTCAAATAGCCCAATCTTGATTCCAGTAACTCTTAATAATATTTCGAATTACACAGGATCTGCCCAAAATTGATAGGAATGATGTCGTAGAAGAAATTTGCAACTTGTCTATTCCATGCCCTAAGCAGTATGTTTACCTCATTGCTAAGACCAAAACAAATTTTGTGAGAAACTTTAAAAAAAAATCTTTTTGATAAGACTTGTTTTCCACCAGCTCACGTTTTTCGAAAAGCATTGAAGCAAATGAAAGCCATCCAACACGTTAAATGTCCATTTCACATTCACTCACAACTCCATAGAATTTCCAGGTTATTTTCCCGACAACCAAGATCACGACACACACGTGTGTGATAGACACTGAAGGTGTCGAAATCAAGATCAAAACGAAAATGCGACTGGATCAATGCAGTCGTAAAGTTTGGGCGTTATGTAGAAGCTTATTTTAAGCTAACAATTAATAAAATTTACCCTAAAAATGATCGTTGATCCTGACTCTAGACCAGTATAGAACAGACTTCTAGAGGTCTACATGTTTCAAGTTATTGGGAAGAATTTTAGCTATTAATCATGTTGGTCTAGAGGTATGTTCTATTGAGTATATAACAGACCTCTAGAGTCCTAGAAAAGAAGACCTTTAGAGGTCTGTTCTATACTGGTCTAAAGTTAACGATCATTTTTAGGAGAAATTTTATTAATCATTAGTTTAAAATAAGCTTCTTCATGACGCCCAAACTTTACGAACCTAAGCCTTAATTCGGTCGCATTTTCGTTTTGATCTTGATTTTGACACGTTCAGTGCCTACCAACCAACACACACGTGTTTGATAGGCACTGAATGTGCCAAAATCAAATTCTTAATTATCGGAAAAATAGCCTCTAAAGGTCTGCTCTATGTAGGACTCTATAGGTCTGTTCTATACATAACAGAACGGACCTCCAGACAAACATGAATAATAGCTAACATTCTTCCCAATAACTTGAAACATGTCTCAACGTTCCAAGTAAATAGGAATATTTCCGAGCATTCAATGACTAAAATATATCAATGCATGGCCGAAATTAACTCACCGGCAAAACTCGTTGTAAGTCGTAATTTTTCAACATCCCATTGACTAAGCAGTGAAAGGTTTCCTTGGAAGTATTTTCCCAGTTTTCCAAAAATGATGAACTGAAAAGATCTCAAAGTCTATGCCCGCGGGCACCACGGCCGACCGTTGTACCCACCGAAGTGCGACCAAATAATTTTTCTACCTTTCGGAAAAGTCCATTTTGATAATGGTTTACGCTTGTTTTGACAGAAAATGCCCACGTGGCATTGTATAAACATATGTGAAGTAAGCTGTTCTCTAGCGATCGTAGCTATTAACAATGTCCGACTTTACCTTGAAAAAGGTTGTATGTATCCTAGGACGTTGTCGACTGGAGTTGTGTTTTGTAAACATTTTAGATGCCTGTAAGTTACTGACAACCACCCCTGACGTTCGGGAACATTCCATGACATACCATTTGAAAATTGTAGATCGCAATTTTTGACGTTTAGAAACAGTGATAACTGAGGTCATCTTTTGAAATTGGAAACCATTTTGTGACACCCAGAAGTTTTGGACAACAAATCCCGTGGGAACCTTTTGTGTTGACAAAATGTGGATAACAATTGTTGACGTTTAGGAACATTTTGTGATAACCGAGGTCATTTTTTTTAATTGGAAACCATTTTGCGACACCTACAAGTTTTGGACAACAAATCGTGTGGGAACCTTTTGTGTTGACAAACTGTGGATAACAATTGTTGACGTTTAGGAACATTTTGTGATAACCGAGGTCAATTTTTTTTAAATTGGAAACCATTTTGCGACACCTACAAGTTTTGGACAACAAATCGTGTGGGAACCTTTTATGTTGACNTGTTTTATAACATCTGCAAATTGTGAGATAATTGTTGACGTTTAGGAACATTTTGTGATAGCCCAGGCCACTTTTGAAAATTGGAAAACATTTTGTGACTTCTAAAAGTTTCAGACAACGAATCTCTGACGTTTGAAAACGTTTCACGTCGACCGAGGCCATTATTTTTTATGTTTAACGACATTTGAAGATTTTACACAACTCTTAGAACATTCTATGACGGTTTTTTTGTCAGAGAACATTTTATGACTTCTTTAAAAGGTAGAAAACAATTCTTAATGTTTGAGAACATTTTGTAATAGCCCAGGCCATTTTTGAAAATTAGAAAACATTTTGTGACTTCTAAAAGTTTCAGACAACGAATCTCTGACGTTCGAGAACATTTCACGTCGACCGAGGGAGGCCATTATTTTTTATGTTTAACGACATTTGAACATTTTACACAACTCTCAGAACAATTAATGACGTTTTTTATGTCGGAGAACATTTTCTGACTTCTTTAAATAGTAGAAAAAAATTCTTGACGTTTGGGAACATTGTGTGGTAATTTTTGACGTTGCCAAATCTACAATATTTAAATGTCGTGAATATTTTAGACAACAACTTTTTTTGACATTTCTTACTTTTGAAAACACTTCCGACTTCTGGAAATTTTAGACAAATCCCGATCTTCCAAAACGTTTTATGATGAGCGAGGACATTTTTTATGTTGAGGAACACGATATCTGAAAATTGTAGAGAATTCTTGACGTTTGGGGATATTTTGCAACGACCAAAGCCCCCGACGGTTACAGTTATATTTTTGGATGAAACTCATGACGCCTGCGAACATTTTTTGACTTTGACTTCAGAGAACATTTTACAGAATTTTAAACACCGGAGGTTTTTCTTAACATTGTCCAATGTTAAGTCCAAATAGAATAAAGTTTATCGAGTATTCCAATAAAAGGATACGTATAAAAATAACTTGTTGATACGGTAAACACGCAAACAAACACTCACCATCCAAACAAATCCCGTTGGTGTTGTAATCTCCGCGCATCGCAACGTGGTCCCCCCTGTGCTGATTCGCGAGATTATTGCTGAGCAAACTGGGATCCAGACTCTGCGTCATGAGGCTCGACGCGTCCATAATTGTATTCGAATTGGAATTGTAGCAGCTTATCGTCATCTTGTCCGGCGATTTCGAACGGCTGCTCAGCCGCGAAGCTGCAAACAAACGTTAATTATCGCCGATTAATTAAAATTGGGCAAAATTACTGGTGTAATAGTAGTGCGGCATGTCTCTCTCATTACAAGTTGGTCTGAGCTGAAAAAATAACGATACCGAGACAATCGATAGACATTACAACGTGCTTGAATAATGTATGGATATCGACCGATCGCAAGACTGATAGTTTTAATGAATGTCATGGGAATGGGACTTTATCGATGGCTCCATTAAGTCTCATTATCAAATATTGAAGCGGGCCAAGGTTGCCAGAACAGAATTCGAAGAATTGTTGCTAATGTTTAAATCGGGCCTCGCAAGCTGACGTAAATGTTGACCTACATATAATGGAACAGAAATTGTGTAAAATTTTTATAAAGCAGTTTTAGAAAACTAAAAAAATATGTATTAGTACATGGCACGGCCACCGTATATATCTAACTGCAATGATATTGTAATGGCGACGCCAGCAAAAAAATGTTAGAAGGAGATGCCTAAGGTACGATGTATCCACCTGTCCTTCTCACGCATTGTCTCAAATGGGAACACGCAGCAATACGTTTTGTTTATTATTAAATAAAGTAAAATAACGTGCTGCGGGTGCGGTACATTTGCGACAACGCGCCAGAGCGAGAGGTAGATACATCGCATGCAACGCGCTCTTTCTAATACGTTTCAGCGGGGGCAGCTGACGTAACTTTAAAAAAATTCCTGCAGACTTGCTAAAAACCTATATATTTTGCGAACAATATTAACGAAACATTCATCAATTTATTAAATAAAAAACTTACAATTCGTCCTCGGCGAACTTTTCGACGCCTGGAATTTCTTCCTGGAAGATGGCGACGGGACCGGAGAGTTGCCTGCAAATTTCGAAATAAACAACACGCACGAAAACACACAAATTGACAGTCACCTTGTTCTCGGAGCTGCTGCTGGTGGTGTTGTGCTTTACTTAAAATTAACCTTAATTTCCTATCTTCTTCCGTTTCTAATTGTTCTCCTGAGAGTGGACATATGGAAGCTAAATACTGACTCAGTTCTTGCTGATCGCCGATGCGAAAGTGCCTGCCCCTACCTTGCGAATACAACCACTCACCTTTTAAACTGGAAAATTGAAAACAATAACAAAACGCTTCTCTTTTCACATAAAACATTTTTGCTTAAATACCTTTCGATTGCGTCAACGACGTAACCATCGATAACTTGAACATTCATACACCAATTAATAACAAATGGACGGTAATCAAAGCCACTGTACAATTATGTTAAGGACACAACAAGACAATAATATACATCTTTAAAAATATGTCGGAAGCAAATGGTTAAAATTTGAACAACTAAAACGTTAATATTCAATGAAAACGTTGCTTTACAACAAACATAATTCGAGTAAAAATAATTTCATTTAACGAACAGCAGCTAGCACCCCACGGATTGTGATGAATGTAGCCGTGCCACACGTACTCACACCCCTCGACATCCGATATGATCCCATTCCGGTTTTATCGCGATAAAAATTTGACACAAAATTAAATTACTTTACTTACAGCCGCCAGAATTAAGTTGGCGCCGTAAAAGCAAAGGAAGTGCGAGTTCAATATTTGTCCGAATATGGTGGACTTCAACGATATCCATTCGAAAAATTGTAAATTTAATTTTATAATGAAGTGCGAGTGACCCGACAAATATATGATCGGCGGTGTTACCGTTACTTTGCTTCAACTTAATTCCGATGGCCGGTACTCCCCAACAAAAACTGTCTGAATAAACGACTTGTATTGAAAAATGCCGAATGCAACGTTCGATCCATTATAAACTCATTTAATTGTTCAAACAATGGTAAAAGGGAAATTGGCTGTTAGTTATTTTCCCATATAACCCGTTTTAATCAAGGATACATCTTGTTCCCGGTCATGAGGACGCACGGATTATTGGCCAGCGAAATACTATTTAAATTAACTAGATTAGCGAGCTGTGATATTTCGTTTAGATCTGTAATGTTGTTAGAAGCGAGCGTAAGCGTGACTAGGGTGGTCGGTAACGATCGTTCGCACTGCCGCAAATGACCGATCTTATTGTTATGTAGCAA
>JARJEC010126754.1:0-11763 GCA_030264575.1 Tachinus sp. AB-2021
ATTTTTTATACTGCTGAATGGTAATAACAACTAATAACGCAAATAAGACAAATTGCAATGTCTTATATAATTATTACAAATAAATTAGTAAATCAATTTTATAATATTTAAATATTATTTATTATAAATATTATAGTACTTTCAAGTTTTTTTCTTATCTGAAAATATAAAAATTGTTATATATTGTTAATCAAAGTTTCTTTAATTATTCAGGTTCAAATTTTTACCAAACTTGGTTCTTGGAAATAATGCAGGTCTCACAAAATTGCCACACATTTTATGCTTCAATTTAGTAATACGATACAATTTTATTTTGTCCAACCCAATTTTTTTTTCTCTGTTCTATATTTTTAATTTTATTGGCTTCCCCTTTTTATATTGCCTTTACCTGCTGTTTTGCACTTTTCCAAGTATTGTTCTATGACTGGTTGTATGTATATTATTCATCTTTTTCTTTGCATTCCATGCATGTTTGACCATTTGCGTGAAAGTGAAATCGGTTATGTGCTTATTTGGCTTCTTGTTCGGGTCAATGCGACCACAGATGCAGAAACCTAGAAAAGACCATAAAAATATGTTAGACGCAATGATAGATTAAGTGAGAAACTGCATAAGAATTATGTGATTAGGGTCAAAATTGATTTTTAAAATGCATTTTGCAATTTAATAATTGTATATTAAATATTAAATCGACATAAGTAGTAAGGATGTGCAGCAATTAAAAGAAATATAAAGTAATTTAATTTAAAATCAAGTAGTTAGATATTGTAATCTTTGGTACTATCCGATTTAATTAACTAATGCTAACATAATATACTACGAAATAATTTTAGAAAAAGTTTACAATTTTTATTAATCATAAAAGGTTTTTTCATTTTGAAAATAAATAATAAAAGTTAATTGAATCACCACAAGCAAATTTATGTGAAATTTTCAGAATGAAAGTTACAGAATTTCACCAAATCATGACGAAAAACATTGAGTAAGATGTAATAATAATAAATATACTAACAAAATACATCAATATTTTTTACATAACAAAGGCATATTCAAATACAATATTATAGAGCGGGAAATTTTAGTTTGGTGTTTTTATTATTATAAACTTAACCATTTTTAAGCTTTGTACTAAAAGTACTATTAATATGTTTTAATTACTTTTGCGGCAGTAAAACTTATTTGATGTGAAATATCAACTTGGGTCGATAGTCAGATTAAGCTCGTATAATATATAAATCATACAAAATGCTTTATTAGTTAAAAATTTATGATTTTTAAATTATACTTGCTAAAATGTATTGATTTTGTCATATTTAAGTTTTATCAGGTGTCAAATTAATTAACATAGATACTAAGTAACTATTTTTTTTATATAGACGTTTGCAAGTTTTTGACACTTGAAAAATTTTACATTATCATCTGCCATCAGTTTTACTACTCAAAGTGTTTTTACAAGCTATGTGTTTGATACTTTATTTAAATAAATCTACTATTATTTTTTATTTATTCTGCATATGAAAAAAAAAAAGTAATTTAGTGGATTTTGTTATGTCTGTATAAAGCCCTTTACTATATTACTATAAACCAGCAGT
Source organism: Tachinus sp. AB-2021 (assembly GCA_030264575.1). Taxonomy (NCBI): domain Eukaryota; kingdom Metazoa; phylum Arthropoda; class Insecta; order Coleoptera; family Staphylinidae; genus Tachinus; species Tachinus sp. AB-2021. The sequence continues at coordinate 1,593 of JARJEC010126754.1, forward strand.
GGTTCCCAACCGTTTTACCATGACGGGCCCCTCAAAAACAAAAACATATCTTGCAGAGAGGGGGTCTACAAAAAAATTGTGTATGTACTGGAGATTGCATAATTGTCGCACATAAACATGTCCACAGTCCACATGCATTCACTTGAATGATCAGACACTTGAAATGTACATTTTTCGACGCAGCGTATGCATTTGGATCCAACGCGGAATCCTTACAATAGCTTCGCGGACGCTCTGGGATCCGCGGACCACAGGTTGACAACCACTGCTATAGACAGTATATATACCATCTTGAAAACTTAGAAACTATTGACATGCTGAAAATTCTACATTCGGAAACAACCGAGTTTATTTTCAAGATGCGTTTGTTTGTAGTTAATTATTATTCCTTGGTTTCAAAGACGTGTTTTACAAAATTTACCGATTTCTATCATTGCTTTTAAAATCAGATAGTGGTCCGAAAACATAAATTTGTCTAAGTAAATTTAATTGAGGATTGTTCTAAATTATTGACATTTATATATCAACACATTAACCGATACGAATAATGAACTTTACTAAAGTTTAAAAATTAACACTTTATATTTTTAAAGGTTGTTGAAAATAATGGGTATTTTTAGATATTTGCTAAATTTTTACAAAATTACATTGCAATATATTGCAATAATGCCTGCTGTTCTGGCAGAACGTCGATTCTTAACGGATGATGTGCTACAGAACTTGATTTTTATTATTAGTATTGATCATTTTATATCTTTTGGACATACTGGAATTTCAGTTATTTAAGATTGGGTTATAGTTTATGTTGCCTATAGCTGGCAAAATTGGTTGTAAATTTTTGTTGGGGCATATCGGAAAATTAGCCGAACAGTTTCTACTGTTAGCCAAAAGTTTCTCAAATTAATCCGTTTAAAACTCTGTTCTTTGACGATTATTGCGACTATTGCTTATCACATGCACAAGATATGTATAGAATGTCATCACTTGCTCGATTTCTATACTTTTTTTATATTGCAGCGTAATATTTTTAGCATCTTCTTGAAAACGCAGTTATTAAAACTATAGCATCTGTAAATTTTAAGTGAATAAGTATTTCAGCATTAATGTTTATAACCAGAATATTCCAATTTAGTTTTGTTTATAGATTTTAGTATCTTAGTTAATAGTTTATCAGATATTTGATGTTATGCGACCTTCAGTAAACTTTTATGAGTATTTGTGAAACATAATGTTTGCGGTTGCGTTTTGTATACATAATTTATAATGTTGGCAAATTGCTGGTATATTATACATTTTCCCAAAGTTTTCAGTATTTTATGTTCCGGGCAGTCCTTACTTAGAGAGTCTTTGAGCACACCTTCTTTTGGAGAGAATAAAAAGTGTAGGTCTCATGTACTATCTAAATGAAGCGTGCACGTCAAAGAACCCAATTCATTTTTAGATCAACGTGTTAATAATCTGCAGATAGTAATTACGAAGGTAAATAAAAAGTAAAAAGTAATATTTTTAGGAAAACTGTAAGTTGTATTCAAAATCTGAAATATCGAGCAGGACATTCACCGCGACAACGCTCGACCTCATGTCGCACCTGTTGTGTCCGACCAACTCGCATTTTAGGGTTGGCATATAATGACACACGCTCTCTACAGTTCCAACCTTGCCCCTTCCCATTATTATCTTTTTGGTACAATGAAGCGAGGCCTTATTTGAAAGTAATGATGAAATGAATTCTGCCGTCCGTCGTGGTTGCGCGAACAACCCGACAAAACAACTTGGAACCGAGAAACTTGTTTCCAGCTGGGAGAAGTGCATAAACAATGTGACTACGTCAAAATGTGAAAGAGTGACGTTTTCACGTGTATATTTTAGATTTTGAATACAACGTACAGTTTTCAAAAAGAAATTACTAACTTTTTTCTGATTACGCCTTGTAGTTCCAAACCCAGATTTAAATCCTACTTTTTCGTCTCTTTCTCAAAATTTGCGAACATTAAGACAACGTGATTTTGTGAAAACGTTTGACGCAATAAATTAACACAAAACACTAGAACCGCACAGGTGGTTTAGGGGTTAGTGAGTTGACTGCTGCTCTAGGGGTCGCAGGTTCAAATTCGGACAGTCTTTCTTAGATGGTCTTTCAATTTTATTTTTTATTTCTTTTGAATAGGAAAAAAATATAGGCACTGTGTAAAATTTAAATGTTGAATAATATACATTTTTAGATCAACATATCAGAATAATCTGCAGATAGTCATTAGTTTCAAATCCGAATTTAAATCATACTTGTTTTCGTCACTGTTAAAATCCAGTTAAACGTGTATTGACAAACTAGTAAAGATAGTTGGTATATAGTTGACGATATATAGTTTGTTGGGTTTTCACTTAAAGATTTTAGGATACTAAATACTAAATAAACTGTACAACATTTAAGACATCGATGATACATTGATTTTCCAGGTGTATCAGAAAAAAAAGATTTACAGTTTTTTTAAAATACCTGTTTCAAAACAATGTACTGAAGAGACTTTGTACAAAGTAAAATATTGCCCGAATTTGATTGTCGCTTGTATTAAAAGTAATTTACTATTTTCTTGGTACCTCGTGGGCAATCTCCAGCTGTCATGTTGGCTTTCTCTCAATTATAGCTTTCATAAATAATATGCTGCATGTGTCTAATTTCAATATAGATTAGTGTAGTGTGTAGTATCAAGTATTACTATTGTGCTGAAGTTTGATTATTTCCTCTCACACATTGGATTCTTCTTTATCTGCGTGTTCTGTCTGTAGTGTAATTTTGTCACAGTTTTGTCTTGCTATTTTCAATTAGTTTTGATTTTAAACTTTACAACATTAGCGGAGTTATGCTTGCATGTTTAGCTAAACTAAAGAAAAAAAAGTACCTATAAAATGCATTTTGGAATAAAATCTATTTAATAAATTTTATATTTATATTTTGCTTGCGACACTGAAGATTATTAAAGAAATAATTATTTGTTAATTAATTATGAATAGAATTTTTAAAATAATTTAAAAATCTCCTCGTGCCAGGGTGCATAATAGCTTTTTGAAGAAATATAGTAAAATACTTTTTTGGTCTATTTTAAGAAATAAGCAAGCAATAACCAATATTGGCATCTACACATTGAGTTCTGTAAAGTGGTGACAATGTGGATATATAGTAAACTTGCGACCGCAAAATAAAATTCAAATTCAAATTCTATTCGTTTGATGGTTACTACATAACACCCTCAAATGATACGACCAAATCAGATTTAATAAACAGCAAAAAATTAACGTTTGTTAACAATTTTATAAAAATGTATATATATATATATATATATATATATATATATATATATATATATATATATTTCTTTTTTAACTGGATTGGAGCTAAAAAACTCATCTAATTGACACTATATTTTTCAGCAAAAGTTTTTGTGGTTATGTCTTAAGAATTATAAAAGATTTTTTAAATTAAATAAATTTAATCCAAAATCTACATATTGCTATGAAATTTTAGTGAGTGCTCTTGCCTATTGCCATACTAATTTTCAAGTAATTTAAAATTAAACTTAACCAAGTATTTTAAAGATTTGATGAATACTTTGTCTAGGTATAATAAATAGAACATCTGTGATATAAATGCGTTTTGTCTATCAAAAAAAGAAATATTGTTACACTAATATTATCATTATAATGTCTTTGTCTGTTAAATTACTGTTGCATTAATTAGTTATCTAAAACGACTTAAGTAAACCTTGTGCTATTTGCATCAATAAATTATTATTATCAATGCTATTGGGAGTGTACAAATAAGATGTTAATACTATGTTCATAATGCATTTGATCAATTTTTAACTTTAGCTAGAAATATAATATGTTGATTCATATCATTTCTATATATATATATATATATAAATCAGAATGCTATTTTTGTTGCTTCTTTTTCTATAATATAATATAATAATCATTTAATTGTTTCTGCTTATAGTTATTTTAATTCAAAATGTATGTAAAGCAGTTTTAATTTATTTTAAACTTTAGTTTAAATTTAACGTACTATTAAATATAATGTTGATTCAAAAGATTTGAAAAAATTTAATCAAATATCTAAAAAAATTAAACTAAAAAAAATCGGAGTACGCTACTAAAGATTTGCTAAGTTCTGTTTTAACATTTTAAAAAAACTCAAATTACTAGCTTATAAAAGAAAACGAAGAAAATGGAAATAAAAAATGTTTAAATTATTTATATTTATATTACTTTTAAAGTTTTTAATTATTAATTAACATTAACATTTGCTTTATGGATAAATGTTGTCCTTTTTGATTGATGTTTTTGCAATCAATGCCAAAACGAAATATATTTTTGCATGTTTGTTTTTCTTTTATAATTTAAAATATCAAATAATATAAAGAAAGCGATGGTGGTAGCTGTTACTATGTGATAGTTCATTTTAATAAAATAATACAAGCTTTTAAATGCTTAGCAGTAAAATTGAATTTATAACCGTTTATAAATCGTTTATATCTTCATCAGATGATAACTTAAATTGGAAACTAGTAAAGGCTGATAAATATATTATTTCTTATAAGCATTTATTTTACTAAATACTCTCTAAGGTCTAAACCATATCATTATTATCTACTAAAATACTGTGCTTTTAAATCACCAACATTTTATTACAATGATGTTTAATTATTCAGTTTTTTTTAATAATCTCTGTATAAGTTAGACATATTCAGTTTCAGCATTGATTGTGATTATATTGTTAATTAGAATCTTATTATTGCAAAATATGCTAATTGTCTGGAATAATTCAAAATTTAATAATAAAATTTAACAATCGACCATAAATTTTTAGCTGACTCATTGCTAGATAAGCATAATAAATGGTTTTAATTGGAATATGTTTGGGCTGATAATAATGAACTGTAATTACATGAAATTTCTTGTATGTTTTTGTTAATATTCTTTTTTGTTTCAGGTGAGTTTAGTAATTATAGACATTTCATACTATAATGCTTTATTGGTAAGTTAATTTATAAATTACCAATTATTATTGTATATATTAAATAATATCGAGTTTTCTAATTTTACAAATCTTAATCTGAACTGGAAAAAATAAATAATATTTGCAGAAATCAAAAAAAAAAAAATTCTAAAACAAAATTGGATTTAGCAAAAAATATATATTTTATTAATAAAACAAACATAAATTATAAAATTTCTTTAAATAATTGTAAAATCAAGTATAAAGAAGTTAATACAAAATGAAAAAGTTATGAAAAAATGAAAAAAGTTTATAAAAAAAAATGACAACAAATTTAAAACGAAAACAAAATTCTTAAAAGTAAAAACTGTTAATAAACTAAAACTAACAAAACCGTACAATTTTGTAAATATTATGTAAAAACACGTAAAAAGTGCAGCAATGTATGTAAAAAACTAACACAAATTTAAAATGTCATTAAGTAAAATAAAAAAATAAAATTCAAAAAGTATAGAAATTTTAGTAGTACTTTAAAAACAGTTAAAAAAACAAATTAATCACATAAACGAACAATATACGTGTTGTATAACACTCGGCAATAATAATCTTTTATGTTGATTTACCAAAAATTAATTAGCCAACTAACTTTTATAATACTCCTTATTTCTAAATAAGCCTGGAATTAAAAATATAACTACAAAATCTAAAAATCATGTTTTAAGTAAACAATTTATACAAGGAGACACTAAAATTTCATTTTTAATTTATCTACACAAAACATCAAAAACCAAAAAGTGTTGCTTTTGAGATGTTGAGATGAGGAAAAGAAAAGCCATATGACTGGTGTCAGTTAGTGCCAAGTGATCTGTCAGTAGTTCATAACATTGCCTTTTAGAGAGGAAATTTTCTAAAATTTGTAATTTTAATAATTAAGAAGGTCGACAAAAAACATCTCTATTGTACACATGTAAAAGGTTATGGTTCTAATAATAACACGCTCACTTTTCAAAATGATGTTTTTTAATAAATTTTTTGGAACAATAATTAGATGGTCTACGGTATTAAATTTGTAATTATTGTTCCTGCCAACCTCTTTGCTAATTTTTTAACTATTGATATTAAGGGATTAGATATTACACAATCAGTATTTCAATTTCATTTTTCAATTTAAATTTCACTTCATTTTTAGGAATTAAGCTTGACTCATCCTGTACCATTACCATATTGATTACATATGTAAAAAACTTTCTTCGTATTACTTTCATTTAAAAACGGAGCTAAATAGGGAGCTTTTAGTTTTATTTTACCACAGTCATATACAATCATTATTGTCTTATGGTTTACTGATATGGGGCTCCTCAAGTCAACTTAATAGAGTTTCTATTTTACAAAAGAGTATTATACGTTCTATTCTAGGTATACATAGAACGTATTCTCACGATTTCTGCAAAACTTCTTTTTGCGATTTAAATATTTTAACCATTCCTTTATTGTTTATATTTCAAGTGTTAATGTATGTCAAACTTAAGTCCAACCAGTTGAGAACACTAAATAGTTTTCATAACTACAATACAAGACGCCTGAATACACTTGAGATTCAAAAACATCTATATGTTTTAGAAAATAATTAAATATACTAGGGGTTAAACTGTATAACTATTTGCCAGATGTTATAAAGACGTGTCCGGTAAATTTATACAAACGAAATGTTAAAAACTTCTTACTCGAAACGGTATATTATTCGATAAATGAATATGAAACCGACGTATGGCAACTACCCTATAATACTGTATTTATTAATAATGCGAATGTTTTATATTATTTGAATGAAGTATTTCTTTGACATTTCATATCCATATATAAATTTGGCCAAATGAATAAACTTTATTATTATTATTTGTGTGTGCAATAATTATAACAATATCAATTGTAAAAATTGTTTTCTACTAAACATTATAATAATAATCAATTAAAGTAAAAGAAAATTATATTAATTATATTTAATTTAATATTTGGTGCATAATTACTATCAACTCGATTCATATGAATTTAAATAATCCTAACCTTACAAACTTTTGAGTATATCTCTCTCATATGTTCCAACAGCAGGATTAAAGGTGGAACCCTCTCCGGATTTGAAAGGTAATAATAATCTTTTAGGTTGATTTGTCAAAAACCTAATTAACCAACTAACTCTCCGGCTTTGAACCGGAGACTCCGGGTTTTAGTGAATTATCTTCAGTTTTCGAGTTTAAATATTGTGTCTCCGAGTTGTATAAGCAACATTAAATTTGTACAAAATTATATGTTATTATTATATCTCGTGTACAGTGTGCGGAATAGCTAGCGCGGTTAAAGGTCCAACGAAATATCTTATACATATTTCGTTGTAGGAAAATTTTAGTAAATATTTCTAAAAGTTAATGAATATTACAACATATCTCTTAGAACGTTATAAAAATTAATAAAATAACATAAAATCTTAATACATGAAAAAAAATTCCCAAAATTTTGAAAATATCTAAAAATTCTATGAAAATATGGAGAAATCCTCACAATGTTGGTAAAGTTACAAATCGTGAACAAATTATCAAATTCTCAAGAAAAACATTGTAAAATGTTGAACAAACTCTAAAAATTAGATGAAATAAGAAAATAAAATATAGAAAATATCTAAAAATTAAAACAACAAAAATGTCAAAAATGAGAAAAATTATCAGGAATATCAATAAAAAAGTTATGAAAGGTAAAAAATGTATATATATATATATATATATATATATATACTAATTAAATCGTGCCTGGAGACTATAACTAACAAAAACAACCCAGAAAACAAATATAACATATCATATTTAATTTTCTTATTTATTTATATAAATTAAACAAATCAAAACTTACATTCCTACCAATTATATATGGCAAGATTTAATTAAGTTTATCACTATTATTGTGGATGTAGCAGAAAGTATCAATAATATACAATCTTGTCCAACTATTGTGTCATGTATTATGGCATACAATCTTGTCCAACTATTGTGTCATGTATTATGGCATACCATAATAATCAACAAAATTAAAAATAATCGTATCCAATAGTTTTCACTATATTAACCCACCCATATACCCAACTAGTCTGTCATCATGGAATTTGATATTACCTCACTTTGCTCCTACGGTCAATACTTTATTGATGAAAAATATAAATTCATTTATAAATTCAATAGAAACAACCAGTTGTTATACCCAGATTGATAGACCTTTGCAACGATAAAATATCAATAGGAAACAATTATTTAACTTATAATTTTATCTTGTTTTAAATAAATAAAAGCATATTAATATCAAATTATTGTTATATATTATATATATATATATATATATATATATATATATATATATATTATAATTTAAATTTTTATTATGAATTTATTTATAAATGTATTGTGTAAATGTTAAAAATCAATCCATATACTATTACTCTTGTTAGGAAGATATTATAAATTTTTAAATATTTTCTTTACATTGAATAGGTCAAACTTATTTTTTTAATCTACTTAATTTTTTTAATTTTATTCTGGTAGACATCTGTTCATATTTAAGCTCGTAAAAATAGTGAAGATTGTGGGCCGCTGGTTTACAGATAAGCGATGGTCGACAGGAACCGAACGAAGGTTCCATAAATTTAAAAAGTTTATGGCCGTCTTGTACAAAAGGTTCCCGCATTGGGCCAGTAGTAGCCCAGCATGATGACTAGCGGCACCCCCTCGACGCATCGACATAAATGAACGGAAGACGTCAGTCAGTCAGAAATAAATATCGAAAAGAGCGGCTTTATTCTCATCACAAGGAATTTCAAATGAGTTGAAAAAGGATGGATAGTGTTTGGTCGAGAAGTGGATGTTTATCTTTTTCTGGGCATGCCTCTCAAATAACGCAAGATGGCAAATATCAAATTGAAATTAGTTGGGAAAAGGGAAATCAGTAATCTTGCATCTACCGCATAAGATGAAATGTACAAAGACTTTTTTTCAATTTGATTATAAAAACGAGAAAAAACGGCATTTTTCTTACTTGAATTTTATTACATTAAAAACTTAATTAATTTTAAAAAGGGTTTTTAAATGTTGCGGAAAATTTTCAAATTTTGTTGGTTAATTAATTAATTTTCCATTTTTAATTTTTAGTTTTTACATTTCATTTCGACGTTTTTGTTGGTTTTTATTTATTTAAATATTAATACGTTTTCTTCATACGTGTTAGAAAATTATAAAAATGTATAAAAGTAACGCTAAACATTGCCTAATATTGTAAAAAAATGGGAATGTGTTGAAAACTTGAAATGTTTTGTGAAATGAAAATATCTTTTCAAACACTTGTTTTTCAATATTTTAAATACCATGTTTAAAATAAAATAGTTTCCCATTTTTTTATTACAACAATTTAATAGTCTAATAATTATCTAAAAGTGGAAAATTTAAAACATCGAAAATATTTCATTTGCTTGTTGTTACTTGTAACAGCGCAAATTTGGGTAATTGATTTTAAACCTTTTTTTTTGTTTTTTGTAATTTAATTGCCAGCTTGGTGCTGCGATAGTGGTTGCATCGAGGCTTTTCTATTTGTTTAGTTACTCTGACTATTTCACGATAATAAATTAAATGATGAAACATTTTAAAAATGACGAAAAAGCATCTAAAAATGTTTCAAAATAGAGAAAATGTCTAAATAGGAAACAATTATTAAACTTAAACAAAATATTGCTACAAAATGTCTATAAAAATACTTTAAGAAAGGTAGAAATATTTTAATTCTGCTTTTTTCCATTTTTTCTGTTGCGTTTCATTTTAATAGTCGCGGTCATCCTCTGCTTTAGAATTAAAGATTTTAAGACTAGCATATGAGTAAAAGCTGTAACCATAAATTATTTAATATATGTCATATCGATAAGCTAAATTGATGCGACATAAATCATTTCAGAATTAAAATTTCACTATAATTAGTTTTTTATAAATTAAGTCATAAATACTTTAAATATCTTAATAATAATAAAAAATGTTTTTTGTGCCAGCAGCATTTTAGAAAAATAACTTTTTTTATAATGAATTTAAAGTAATCATAATCAATCGCAATTATTCTAATAAAGTATGTTATTAAAATTAAATATTTTAAACA